>PVKN010026109.1:0-13884 GCA_004027915.1 Capromys pilorides
CTATTTTCACTTTCATTGAAATGGTTTTGCCAGCTTGTGATTGAGGTTTTAAGTTCCTGAATAGCACCTTGAATCTGCTTCATACATTCTATTACTTTCCCATATTGCTCATTCAAGGATTCCATCATTTTTCTATTTTCCTCTATTTTTTTATTGTTGTCTTTAGAAGCACTTAGTACTTCTTTTATTATAGGTATTATTTCTTTTACTTCCAAAATTATTTCATTAATTCTTATCTGATTTCCTCTATAGGTTTCTGCCGTTTTTTTTTTTTTTTTTTTTTTTACTTCAGATGCTATTATTTCAGAGATTTCAGTTGTGGGCTTGGACCTGACAGTGCATTTTGCTCCTTCTCTTTATCATTTTGTATAGCTCTGCCTTCTGACTTTTGGTTTAGAGCCTTGGTAGTGTTCTTACCTTAGCACAAGATCCAGATCTACCACGTTAGAAGTCGCCCAGATGGGTGTGGCTTGGGTCTGGCTGCTGTGCTCCACTTCTTTCTGCTGCAGCTCTTGGGAGCAAACATACTGTGCCACTCTGGCAAGATGTTCTGCTCCTGGGCCAGCTGGGTAGGTCTTGTCTCTAGTCTCTCTGCAGGGAGTTCTGCAGCAGTTTTCCACATTGGGTGTGCTGCACCTGGTTGCTGGGAAGAATGAATTTCCAGAGGGTCCAGGGAGGCTTCAGTCACATGTAGGGCCTGGTTGTTGGTCAAATGAGTTTCAGGCAGACCCTGGGAGGTCTCACTCACATGCTGGTTCTGGTTGCTGGTTATAATTTTCTTTTTTTGAGTATGCTTTATAACAATTAAAATCTAAAACGTCCCAGGCACTCCTAGGTAACAAAACTACATTTTCTTTAATAATTTCCCCCTGTTTCTTTTTTCATGTGCCGACTTGTGCTTGTTGAAGGTATTTGGTTGTTTCCCCAAACCGGTTTTTCTACATTCTAGACCAGGTGGATTATAGCTACTTGACAAGTTCCTCTAGCCCCAGATTCCTATTACTGGCAGGCTAGTCTGGTGACATCATTAGATTCAGGTTATACACTCTATGTGGACACAATTCTTTTCATAAATGGTACAGTGTCGTTCCTAGGTATCACATCTGGAAACACAGAGTGACTGCCTCTTTTCTGCACATGTGACAGTAAGTGGGATGTGGTGTTATCAATCAGGGTTAAACTTGGTAAAATTCCCCATAGACCTCTCCGTGATATTTCTTACCCCATTGATAACTACTGTGTGGTTGCTTTTTTCATTTGTTTTATTTGCTTGTTTCATTTCTCCCACAAACCAACAGTAGGGTTTTACAATTCTGTCATTCCTGACATGTTCATTAGCATAGTCCCTCCCTACCAATGGCAGATGTGCTTCAAGACCCCACTGATACCAGAACCAGAGATAGTACTAAAGCCTAGCTGCTCTATCAATAGGTGACTAATAGACATCATTCCATCATGCTAGGCAGCATGCTGTATAAGAGAGTATTGATAAATTATTTCTAGAGTTTTCTATTTATTATTTTTGGACCATGACTGATCACAGGTAACTGAAACTACAGAAATTAAAACTATGGATATGGAGAGATTACTGTATTCAGTATTTATTTATAACAAGAATTTTTCCCTCATGAATTATTTGATAATTCTGAACTATGGTTCATATCCAAAGCACAGATTCCCTGCTTAATTCTGACTTTTTACTTGCCAAGTTTTGAAATAATGAGTAGATACACTTTTCAGCAGGAAGGCAGGAAGCTGCGATTTTAGACTTTTCAGTGTATACATAGCTGGAGTGTTCAAAATACTGAAAAAATAAAAGCAAAGTTTAAAACTCTTAGTTTATAAATAAGTAAATAACACTTTTAGTTCTCTTTTGGGAATCGAGTTCCCAAAAACTCCCTTACACTGCTGTTTCAAGACAAATTCTCAGGGCCACCAGCAAACACCCAGTTCCACTTCATAGCAGATACTGCCCTTCGATTAACCATTATGACCACTGTGGATGCTCAGCACTTAGGTGGCCAATGGTGGGGTGCAGTTGAGGGGTTGCTGGGAGGACCCTGCCTATTCCTTCTTTCAAACCTCACCCCTAGGCTCCCTGCTCCTGGCTGCAGGGGCCACGGGATACACAGAGCATTCTTACGGAACACCTTCTGGCTCACTCTGGATCAATCCACCATTTCTGATGGAGGAGGGAATTATGTGAGTAAATACAGTATTTCCAATCTAGTCCCAAGGGAGTTGCCTCTGTCAGCATCAGCAGAAAACTGTAGATTGGAAGTGACTCGATGCTTCTCATGAGCTTGGCTTGGCACAGTAGCTGGAAACAAACATGTTGCTGTGTGCCCATGTGAGTACCTGGAAATAATGTTTTTCCCCTGTGCTTTCAAAATGAAAATGACTAGAAAGCAAAAAAGTCTTACGGGAGGCATCGATACCATTGCAGCAGGTTCAGTTTGCTGATCCTGTCATACTGGTTGCTCTTTGAGTCTAGAAACATGGGGACATAGCTGTCATCAGCCTCTGTTGCCTCAGGAAGTTTGGGCCATCTCCAGACCTTCATTACCCCTATATTTCCCGAGGTTCTTACTAATCCTGTCTGCGAATGCCATGGACTGAATGAGAGATGTTTAGAATCGTAATATCTTATTACTCCAACACGCATCAACCCTATCAGGAAAGTGAAAAGGAAGAGAAGACTTCTGTATGTGGATATTTGGAGGAGGAGGAGAGGCATGCGTCAGAATCTGTGACATCCCAGCATAGAGACATGGGAAAAGGCACAGATGCAAGGGTGTGCAAGGTCTCCACAGGCTGGAGTAAGATGGCACCCCTCAGCTGCAGCTTCTCTTTGCTTCCTGGTACTCACAAGGGAACTGATCTTCGCAGATGGTCCAGTATTGACTGTCTGGAAAAGCCCGCAGCAGCGGTGGTTGTAGGGGCCTGGCCACCAGGAACACCTGGTGTGTGTTCCTATGCTCAGATTTAAGTGGGCTCTGGGTCAGGGGTTCAGTCCGGGTGGCTCTTGAGCAGAAACATGGTGGAGGAAGGGTGAAGCAGGGAAAGCTGTGCCACTGGAAGACAAACACATGCATGACGAAGAGCAGAAAGGAAGGGGCCATGAGGTAGTCCTCAAGGCCACATCTCGCACAGCTGACTTCTCACTTGGGTGCATCTCTCAGCAGTTCCTTCAGCTAGGAGCTTGTCAGGGAGTTAGTCCATCCTTCCTCACCCTAAAACCCTGCCATGTGCCTTTTAATTCAGTCAAACGCTACTAAGATGAACTGAAACACATGCCTTCTTTGTAAGGTACAGATGGAGCCCCAAATGACCTGGCCAATGCATACTCTCTAGCATGGCCAAATGGTTGTTTCCCGTATAAGCAGCATCTTATTTCCTGTCAAATGATAGCATCTTCTCAGGGCGGTGCGAGGCAGCATTTAGAGTCAGCATTATCCAGGTCAGGTGAACAGAGGACTTGCATGCATTTGCTTTGGTGAGTTCCAGCTCTCGCTGCCCTTTGAAATTCAGCTTCTTCTCTACAAATTTTATTCCACAGTAATAAACTCCTTTGTTGTAAAAAGATTTGTTAGTTAATGCTCCATACAATGTCATTGTTTAATACATATTACATATGTGGAGCACTGTATTTAATGAATGCTTGAATGAATGAGTGACTGAAGCAGTGACAGAAACTACAACGAAGAACAGGGAATGATCCCATAAAGGCACTAAAAGTGGATGGATTAAATCCAGTATTGCTTTTCCAAGGCTCATCTATTTGTAGCCCTGCTGGTTTAGTAGCAGTAATCCTCACACCCAGACTTCAACAGGAATTCTAGCTGCATCTCCAGGGAATGGGCTTTGTGGGGCTGACCTGGTTGGTGGCTGTCAGCTCATTTGAATCCCCTTCTTGGTTTCTTGATCAGAGAACTGTCATGTTTCCAGCTCTCTTCTTTGAGTTCTTTCTATCCCTCTCTCAGAGCACAAGGGAGCCTTCTGCACAAGCCCTCAATAGAACACAATAAGCTGAGCTGCAGGTGCCCTGTCAATAAAAGATAGGGAAAGTTTGAGCATTTTTATTTGCTCTATCTAGCAAGGCCTTTGGGAAACATTAATCAGAAATTGCTGTCATTCCTGTCTAAGCCACTATGGGGCAGGCAACAGAAGAAGATGACATGAACCCTGTGCCAAAGAATTTATAACATATGGAGGAAAGGAGCAGGAATGTGAGACTGAGCCCTAAGCAATATGTGGCCAGTGCACAAATGCACACACGCTACCCTGGGACCAGAGGAGCTGGGTCCTTGACTTCACCATATTCTCACTGGACAGCGGCTGGAATGGCAAGTACACAGACCCCAACCAGCCCTGCTCAGGACCAATGTGCCAAGGGCAGAAGTCGGAGAGCTAGATATTTTCGAGAACTGATGCTCTTCATTTTAGGTTGAGAGGACAAATAAGCAGAAAGCATGGGGTTCTTGTGCAACCCCTTCTTTGCTTTCTGTTATTAACAACTTGCACTGATATGGCACTCTTGTTAAAACTGATGAGCTGGTGTGGTGGTGACAGTACTAATAATGAAAGCTCATAGTTTTCACTGAGGTTCCTTCTTGATCTTATACAGTCTATACGTTTTGACATAGACATAGTATCATTACTCAGCATTATAGCATCACAGAAAATAAAGTCATTGTCCTAAGAACTTTGCCTGTTTTCATCTATCTGTCTTTTTTAAAATATTATTGCTGGCTCAGCCTGCCCTGGGGGTGGGGCTGGCACAGCATGTGGTACCAGGGATCAAACCCCTGTCCCTGCGGTTGCCTAAGCAAGCGCTTTAGACTGCTGAGCTATTTTGCTGGCTCATCTATTTGTCTTTACCCCATATTCCATTCAATCCTTTACAACAATCCTGATATTTTTAGTTTTAACTTTCATATAGGATGTCACCTAGCTGATCTCATATGGTGCTGCCCCCTTCTTTGCTTCCATTAGAAATGAGCATTTGTTTCCTCTAGATTTTTTTTTGTGGTCTGATGCATTTCTTTTTACCTTTGAATAATGTGAATATTAAATATAGTTCATTGCCTATGTATTCTTATGTTGAAGTATATCTTGGTTGCTTCCAATTTGGGGTTATTATATGCAGATTCTTACACTGTAACATGTTTTCAACTAATTTGGGTAGATAGAAGTACAATTTTTGGACTATGCTGTAAAACTATGCTTAACTTGGAAGAAATTACCAGTTGGGTGTGGTGGCATAGCCAGTAATCCCAGGACCCTGGAAAGCTCAGGCAGGAGGGTTGCACATTAATGCTCAGCCTGGACAATTTAGTGATAACCTGGCTCAAAATTATAACCAAATTAAAAAAAAAAAAAAGACTTGGGACACATTTGGCTCTATGTGAAGGTCCAGAATTCAGTCCCAGGCACCAACAAACAAATAAACAAACAAACAAACAATAAGCAAACAAACAAAACAAATAACAACAAAAAAGAAATGGCCAAACTGATCTTCAAAATGACCAGAGTATTATGCATTTCTGCCAACAGTGAATGAGAGCGCCTGTTGCTCCACATTCCTGTCAGCATTTGGTGTTGTCAGTGCTTTGGGTTTTAGTCATTCTGGCAAGTTTGTATCTCAGGTGTGTTTTAATTTGAAAAGATATTTGAGATTAAATATTATTTATGCTTATCAGTATCATCTTGTTTGATGTGTCTACCAAACTTTTCAGTCAGTAAAACATTGTCTGAGTTTTAAGAATTTGTTTATTTTTTATATAAACTTTTTAGCATGTATTACTTCACATTTTTTCCCTACTTGATTTTCTTTTGTCTTTTTATTCTTTTAAATATCTCTAAAAGATTCTCCATGAGTTAGAGAAACTCTAGGCTAAACTTCTGGGTGCTGTTGGGTTCAGAACTGAGGGTTGAAGTTGTCAAAGCCTGTTTCCTAGAGTTGGTGCCTGCAGCCACTTAGAATAGTCTCGACATTGCATAAAGCCTCTAGAGTGCTGGAAAGAGAAAATAAAACAGAATAAAGCAAAAACACTACCTCAGGGTGGTTCTTTAAGTGATCCTTAAGGATGGAGAAAGTATCAGATAGGGGAATAGCTGGAGAGTCTGTTGAGTAGGGAAATCTAAGGAAAAGTTACTGCAGAAATATCATCAGGAGAAAGAAGGAAACTGCTGTGGACAAGATAAAAAAATTGCTTCTCAGCAGAGAGAAGGAATTTGGAGTTAGTAGAACAAAAGAGTCAATCAGCACAACAGTAAAAATGAGGAACCGTGGCATGAGCTTACAATGACACATGGCATGCCATACATTTATATATCTATTGTGTAAGCATATGTTTGTACACACATGCACACACACATTTATATTTATACATATTTGGTTCTTTTTTTTTTTTTTTTTTTTTTTTTTTTTTTTTTGTATTTTAGGGAAGGACCTACAGGGTGTTCAGGGTCTCACTACCAGATCAGACTTGTAGTGATCTACCTGTTTACAGCCTCCCAAGACCTCAGATTACAGGCACATGGCACCACATCCAGTCTCAATTGCTTTCTCAGCACACCCTGGAGGCAAGGCCAGCATGGCAGGCCCCAGGGATTGAACCTCTGGCCCCTGTGCCTGCTTGCAAGAGCTTTAATCCACTGAGCTATTTGGCTATCCCTTGTTTATACTTATTTGGATAGCATGCTTTAAAATGTCCAGTGGCTGCTGAATATAAAAGTATTCTTTTCCTTTGTTATCTTTTTATAACTGGTCTGCTGCTTTTAGTGTAGTCCCCTTGTCCCCCCTCAGCACTTATGGTCATGGCTCTTGGACTCTGAGGTAATGCAAAGTTTCCAGGACTGCCATTAACATCGAGAGACCAGGACTGTACTATCTCAAGTGAAGCTAAGGGAAAAATCATTCTGGGAATTTTCTACCCTTTGGAATTGTGTCTTCTGACCTGGCCTTGCTTCTCACACATATGCAACCCTTTCCCATCTCATCACAAGCCACAAGTCCTTACACAAAGGGCTCCCTCCCCCCCAGAACTGGGGATTAAACTCAAGGCCTTGTGCTTGCCAAGCAAGCACTTATTCTACTGAGCTATCTCCCCAGCCCAACAAAGGATATTTTTCTAGATCATTTGAGGGATATTTCTAACCAGTCATCCACAGCCCCACCTAGTACCCTTTCCTGCTCTCCTGAGGGTTCTTGGCAAATTGAGGGAGTAGATCCTGCTAAGGAAACCAGTGACAGTTTCCAGTTTCTAGATGGATCTTTGGGTTTGCAATATCTTGGTGTTACTTAAGTCTGTATGGGTCTATCTCAACATCCTCATCTGGCAGTATGAGTACTGAAGTCCTCTAAATAGCATAGAAACCATGGAGAAGAGGTGAAGGACCTCATGCATAGGTCCTTACAGCGCATACAGTTACACCATTTTGAAAAACGGGGTCCAGACTATACCAAGACCTTGGGCAGGAAAAGGAGGGAAGAAGAGGAAAGCATAAAGTAGGGCATGGGCTTTCACTGAGATTCATGGCAGAATCTCTGATCCTAGGGACACAGATCCTAGGGACAGAATGGGACTCTGCCCCATAGCCAAGGTGTCTCACAGGGTCTGCTCCAACTCTGGGTGAATGATTTCCCTGCATAGGCCCTTTGCTTTGAAACTTCCAGGACCTGAAGGGGGAGCAAGGGCATGCCTCGCCTCCTGCTCTCTACAGAGGGGGTGCCACAGTGGGCACCTTCACCGCAATGCAAAGAGCTAAGTTTGAAAGAAAATGAGTGCTGTGCTGGAGAAATAAAATGTCTGCTGCTTGCAATTTTTCCCCATTAATACCAACTGAACATTTTCCATTTCTCTCAGCTTCTCTGAATTCCAGGCTGGGCATCCATTTTAAGATGCACAATTAATCACCTGATGGAAAGAGAGCAAGGGGTGGGAGCTGGGAGGGACCAGAGCAAGGTGGTAGGAGGATCGTGGCAGCAGAGTCTGCGGAGAAATGTGCAATTATAGCTGCGTGAGAGGCTCGCCACATGGGCAGCATTTTCCCCTTACCCACAGGTCTCCATGTGCTGTGTGGTGACAGCAGGAAAACAAAGCAGTGGTTCTATGTAGCACGTGCGCCTTCCTTACGTGCCTGGCCACACAGTTCAGGATGCCGGTGTCAGAAAAGGCGCACTGGTAGGAATTTCAGTTTTCAAGTGAAGAAATGTTTACCTGGCTCTGGATGGAGAAATGAGCGCCTGGAAGAAGGTGAGCACCCAGGTCGAGCCAGCTGCACGCTTTCTTCCTGTCACTGTGTACTTCGTCAGCGAAGAGGGCAAGGACCCGGGATCGCTCTGCCAGTCTCATCCGGGCCATGGGAGCTGAGTTTGCTGCTGTCCGTCTGGTTTGTTTTTCTACCCCTCCTTCTGAAGCGTCCATAGATGGGCAAGCATTTGCTGCCTACTTAGGGAGAGAAAATTCCCAGAATGGGTTTTCCCTTCACTTCACTTCGGATAACACAGACCCTCGTATCCCGGTGTTAATGGCAGTTCTGCAGTCTCTGTGTTACCTCAGAGTTGCAGGGCCATGGCCCTCAATGCTCAAGGAGCAGGGAATGCACAATAGAAGGACAAGGCCAGTTGTAAAAAAGATAACAGAAGATATTTAGGACACTTATTCATTTTAAGTTCAATACTTACCAACACAATCGTGCATCTTAGGAAAAAGATTGAAAGCAACTCTTTCCACTGTACATGGTTTCAGAGTAAACCCTGAGGGAATTTAACTGACCTTGGGAGATACAAAAGTTCCATGTTTTGTTATATAGGTCTTGCCCCTAACCACCCAACAGAAAAGTTTAACCGTGAGGCATAAAATGTAAAGCTAGAGTGCTGAGCTGTAAAAGGCTTATATCAATAGTTTCCAACATTACCAGTTTTTCCAATAACCCACTGCAATTATGGAACATTGGATTATGTATATAACTGCTTTCTTTTAGTTCAATGAGAAGAAATCTTTTTGTACCAATAATGATTAGAAAAATTATCACGTCTATACCTCGTGCTCTGTATAACTACTAGGAGGACAACAATATGCATTGCATCAAATACTGGAAATGTACTATTAACATGTTTTAAAACTGTCACATTGTTGTTTCGTACTAAGTGCAATAAAAATCTATAAATTGTAAAATAAACTCTAAATTCGCAGTAAAAAAAAGAAAGCAACTCTTTCTTCATTTGCACGTGACATGAAATGTGTTAGTGTTCTATCAAAGTGACAACATACCTGTGATAACTTATAAGGGGGAAAGTTTTGTTCTGTTCACAGTTTCAGTGATTTTGGTCCATGGACGGTTGACTATGCTGCTTTGAGCCTGTGGTGAGGCACAGCAGGAGAGTGTGGGCATGAGGTAGAGGAAACTGCTGACCTGCTGGTTGTGGAGGCAAGGAGGATGAGGAAGGGGCTGCAGTCTCGCTATCCAAAGACCTCTCACCAGGCACCACTTCTTTTTTTTTATGAGCAGAATATATTTGTTAAGGGAAAGAAGGCTCCTGTCCAAGAGAGGGATAGGAGGGGGGCCTGAGTGGGCGGTCTCCGGGAAGCTGTCTCTTCCAGGGACTTCTGTAGAGTAAAACTATGTGGTGAGGCAGGTAATTTATGAAAGAAAGCAAAATCATACCTCTGTCTAATGATAGCAAAAGGAGGTTATGAGCAGAATATATTTATTAGGGGAAAGAACGCTCCTGTCCAAGAGATAGACAGGAGGAGGCACCCAGAGTGGATGGTCCCCCTAGGCGCCACTTCTTAAGCATTCTACAACTTCCCAAAAGTGCCAAGGGTGGATAACCAGGACTTCAACATGACTTTCTGAAGGACCTTCAGTAGCTAAATTATAAAATCAAGGAGGATGTGTAGTCATTTCTTAAGTCATGCTGCTTAATATAGATTGATTAAAATGTCACTTTGTCATTGTCTACTAATCCCTGAATAATATTTTACAGGGCATCTAGAATAGGCAAGTCATTTTGGGACACATAGATAAGCACAGCACAGCTGATGGCTTCCAGGATCTCTGGCCCAGAAGGAGAGACAGGCAGTGACTACTGACATTTCTGGGAGAAATCATATTGAAGCTTAGCTTATCACTACCTGGGTGGATTCAAGTGTTATAAAGGAAGCCGGGGTCTCATAGAAGTGATTAGGAAAGTCATGCTGCATTTGGATGCATGATTATCCTGTTAAGGATTTGGGATTATGTGGAATGACGAAGCAAACTGATGCTGTGGTGATTTTTGAGAAAAAAAATCAAACCACATCCCTGCCATGATCAGGTTGGCCTGTGCATGATCAGGGCTGGGCAGTGAGGCAGGTGTGGAAAGTTTTGGCAAAAGGTGTTGGTAGCCTGGACTGCAGTGGAGATGAGGAGAAGGGCAGATGGCAGACCTCTGTTAAAGGTAGAACCAGAAGGATTAGTGATGGTGACATGCATGAGCAATAAAAAGAACAAGATGATACAAGACTCATGTTCTGGGTGCTGGTGGCCCCAAGTAGGTGTGGGAAGGCCAAGGAAAAAGCATGGGGGAGTAAAAGTGTGCAAAGGAGAGAGGAGTGGGGTGGGGTTTATGATTTAGAAAAGGAAACAGAAATAAGGAGAGGGCAGTTGGGTGCAGGAGTCTTAGTTTTGGGGTGGGGTGGGGTGGGGGAGAGAAGGATATCTGAGAGTACATAGTGTGTGGGTGTCATGTGCAGCCTAGGACAGGCTGATCTGTGGGGAGTAAGGACAGATAAAGGAAAGGCGTGGGGGGTGGAGTTCCACACCGCTGTGAAGACTCAGTGTTGGAAAGATGAGGGAACTGAGAGAACTGAGAGGGAGAAAGGAAGGAGACAGTGTAGTTGGGAGCAAATGAGCCCTGAAACTCCCAGGGAAGGAAGGCTTTGCTGGAGCTGGCATTCAACCTTGGCCAGCTGAGGAGCTGACCCCAGGGAAGCCTTTGTGCCTTTTTTTTTCTTTCATTTTTTGTTACCCTTAAAAGTTGAACTTTATGCTTCCACGTGTTAAGAAGTGGTGGCTTCCTTCTGTTTCTTTTTCAAGGAGTCAATATTTTCAATTCCTCATGTCTGTCTGTCTGTCTATCTATCTATCTGTCTATCTATCTATCTTTCTATCTATCTATCTGTCTATCTATCTGTCTGTCTGTCTGTCTGTCTATCTATATCTATCTATGGCACGTTGTCTTTGCATTGCTAGAACAAAATACATTAGAGTAATTTGTAAATAATGGTTCTTTGTTTTCTAACAGATTTGGGAGCTGAGAAGTCCAAGATAAAAGCACCAGAGATTTAGAGTCTGGTCAAAGGCTGCTATCTGCTTTGTAAAAGGTGATGCTGCTGTGCTCTCATGTGGGGAGGGGCACATAGATCTTCTCACCCCTTATACAAGGTCACTGGTGCCTTTCAGGAGGGCTCCACATTCATGGCTTAATCATGGCCTAAAAGCTTCACTTCTTAATGCCATCATTTTATGATTAAGTTTCAACATATAAATTTGGGAGGGCCACAGATATTCAGAGCATACTCTGCTTGATATTGAGGAAAAATACAGAAAAGAAGAGAAGGCACAAGGGAGGGGAGGTGAGGGGATGAGAGAGGAGAGGAGGGGAGAGGCAGGGAGGGCAGAGAAGAAAAGAGGAGAGGAGAGGAAAGGAGAGGAGAGGAGAGGAGAGGAGAGGAGAGGAGAGGAGAGGAGAGGAGAGAGGAAATAAGAGTTTGGACTATAAGGCTGTGAGCTAGGGTGTCTCACTCGTTGCAGTAGTTGTCTTTCACATTTTGAGCCACAGCTAAAGGTAATTTCCTACATATCATAGGATTTTGTTTTTGATGGCATGTAACTGGAACTGCAAGAGTTAAACTCATGAATGCCAAAAGCACACAACAGAGAATTGCAAGCATTGTAGAAGGAGAACGTGTACAGTTTAGGCACAAAAAATTGGAACAGTCAATTCTGATTTCTTTGTGGCCTGTTTATTTATAACTTTTTTTTCAAATTGTAATCTTCCAGTAAGCAAAATCTGTGTCTAAAATATCCACTATTTACAGAAATTTGTACAAAATACCTGGGGGTGGAACAAAGATTAAGAAACAAATGGAAGAAGAAATTTTTGCTTTCACTCACTTTGGCTGACTGTACAACTGTAACACTTGTAGTTTTTCACTTACAGGGTCACTCAGATGCTCAACCCTTGGAATCTCAAATACTCAAATCTCTGAGAGTCTCTGGAATCTCAAATCCAGTCCAAGGCAGTTCGGAGTGCACCACTTTGACTGATACTTACAACTTGGATTATTACATGCATGTCCGAACTATGACTCTCTTTGAAAACCTGGTCCCCAAATAAAGCTCTTTATTTATGTGTTTAAATTCCTGAGAAATCACTTTTTAAGCTAAATGTCTGAGTGAGACCTGTAGGTCTTTGAATTTGTAATAGCTGAATGGCAGACATCTATAAATCACCAAGAGTTGGATCCTGCTTAGTGCACCATTTTTAAGATGACACTATTGAGCATTCTCCTGTGTGGCACATTGCTTTGCTGCAAAAAGTCGCTTACACAATTGTTTTGATCTGTTGACCTGATTTTGACAGAGTTAATAAAAATGCATTGCCACAGGTTTAAAGGTCAAACCACAGTTAGTAACTGATAAGTTGAGTCCCTTGCTCAGTATATATCCACAGTGTTAGACCAACCTTCTGAATCCATCTTTCTCTAATTGTCTTTATTAGATGGGTTGGAAAGGTCCAGAATATGATAAGCCTAAGCTCACAATAAGGAGGTCTCAGTTCCTCTTCCTCTTGTATCAAGAAAATGACAATAACTTTTATTAATGGAGAACTCACTGCCTTCATTACTTTCTTTCTCAATGGGAAAGGATATCTCAAAATTAAAGAAGGAACTTATTTTCCCACAAGTTGGCAGAGATTTCAGTCCACAACAACCAGAGTACAAGGCAAGACAGCATGGCAGAGAGGTGTGGCAGGGAGTAGCCACTCCTGCAGTGGCAGACAGGAAACAGAGAATTAAAGGAGGGGCCTAGAGGGTGACAAATCCCTGCAGGCCAGGGCCTCTGTTCTGCCCCCTGAAGCTGGGTCTACTCCTAACAGCCAGTCAGCTATGCACCTCTGTAGCTCAGCCACCTTGCAAGGTTCCCTCTGAGCAGTAGGCTTTGAGAGAACACCTAGATAGAAACCGTAACAGGCATGAAGAACATGCACAGACAAATTGTGCTAAGTGAAGTTTACCTACTATTAGTTTTCCTTCTATAATTGCCTCAAGATTTAGTGGGAGAAATCCCAGGAGGGATATGAGCACATACTGCTACAGAATCACTCAGGAGTGGGCCCATTAACCTCATTAAATGGAAAATTGTCTAGCATGGATGACTTCAGAGCTTTTTTTCTCAGTTTGAACAAGTGAATTTCATGTATCAGTCCTGTTTCTTTTTTTTGTACATGATATATGATGGGTCTGGGCCAGATCTCATCCAAGTATCCTTGTCCGGCGCCGCTTCTGTCCCGCAGAATAAGGCACACGAACACCTCTGTCTGTACAAGCTCCTTTATTGACTGGGCGACAACCTCTTAACGTCCGTCCTAGACGGCTTTTACCGTGTTGCGCGCCAGGCACTTCCCGTATCTGGGTTTATATGGCTAACAGCATCCAGTCAGAGATATACACGTGGAAATAGATGACTGGGCAATAACAAGGAAGCGATCTATCACTACTATGTAGAACAAAGGCAATAAAACGAGCAAGGATCAGAAAGCGGAATATGGGCGCCATCTTGGGGCACACGATGGGCGGGGGAGCAGCTGGCGGCGAGCAGGTGTCATCT
>PVKN010026110.1:0-13879 GCA_004027915.1 Capromys pilorides
GTAAAATTAAAAAAAAAAAAAAAAAAGAATCTAGAGGTGAGGGACTGAGAGATCACAACACCTTCATGAGAGGGAGACCAGAGCTGGCCCAGTCCAGTCTGCATAAGGCCTACAGTAATGTCTGGAAGAGCCTCTGGGCCTGGCAGTAGCCCCTCACCTCTCCTTTCCCCTTGCTTGATCCAGCATGAATAAAATTATGTTCTTACAATCAATTCCTGGTTATTGGCAAAATTATGAAGAGTTCTGTATGGCAGCATTGTAAGTATGAGAAGTGAAACAGCAATACACACACACACACACACACACACACACACACACAGAGGAATGTAATGCTGTGAGAGTCCCTATGTCACTCAAGTCAAAATCACACCTTTTTTTGGACAGGATCTTGCTATGTAGCCCAGGGTGGCCTGGATCTTACCCTGATCATCTGGCCTCAGTCTCCTGAGTGCTGGGATCACAGGCATGCACCACCATGCCCGGCATAGCTTTCCTAGAGATTTTATAATGTGATAAGTTTTCAAAAAAGAGAATCATAATAACCTTGGGTGTAAAGAATCAAGCAGTAAAGTAAGTTGAGCTATTTCATCCATGCAACACATTTTAGAGTTTATATTATGTCCAAGGTCCTGAGCCAGATCCAGAGGCTACAAAGAGCGATGATCAGCATGGCTCTTTCCCTCACAAAGGTTCTAACTATAGACTGAAAGTTAGCTCCACAGTGTGATTTAACTAAATAGTATAATAGCTGGGATGGTATTAACTCACCCTATAGGGTTTTAAGATTTACATAAACATGCACAAAACTGCTCATATTGTAAATCAGAAGGTCCACATTAATTTTTGAAAAGTACACAATACAATGAGAAAAAGTATGGCATCCCCACAGATGTACTTCTTTATTCTGTATTAAAAGAGAAATGAGGCCTGCTCTTTTTTTTTTTTTTTTTTGTATTTTAGGGAAGGGTCTACAGGGTGCTCAGGGTCTCACTACTAGATTGGACTCCTCCTGTTTACAGCCTCCCAAGAGCTGGGATTACAGGCACCTACCACCACGCCCAGGGCTGTCTCAGTGCACTCCAGGGGCGGGGTCGGCTCCATTTCAATGGTTTTAGAGGCAGCAACAAGGTATCCTTTAGGAAGGGCTCCAATGATGTTTACTTGGCCTGAGTGTGAAGATTAAGTAGGAGCTTGCTAGGAAGGCTATAAAGACCACAGCATTCAATGGGGTTAAACCCAGTAGGCATAGCAAAGTTAGGTACTATCGTGTAACAATGAGTTGAGGAGGACACGACTGAGAGTTAAAAATCAACAGATTTTACTTAGTGAGTCAGGAACCTGAATGACAGATCACACATGTAATGCTGGACACTGACAAAGGGCTGTGCATGGTGGTGCACGCTGCAGTCCCAGCTACTTGGGAGGCAAAGGTAGGAGGATCACCAGCGCTCATGAGTTTGAGACCAGCCTGGCAGACATATAGAGACCCTACCCCTTAGACACAAACATGAATATGGACAAAAGAGACAGTACTGAATCATTCAGTTTAATATAACAAGGCAACACAAACAAAAAAATCAATATTTATTGAACTCCTATGAACATTATGGTTAAGAACAGGTGCATTCAACCTAGACATGTGGGCCCCTTGGATCACAAACGTTATCGTGTGATTCTTGGCTGTATCTTTATTGACTTGATTGTGTAACTCTCCGGACAGTCTGTGTAGGTAACAATGACTTCTGTGCAAGGGGAGATGCAGGGCAGTGCCAACTTCAGCAGAAATGAAACCCACACGTGTCAGATGCCACATGTACTCGTGCAACTTGGTGAGTAAAATTCAGAGATGACTGACAGTAATATTCCAATCTACCTGCACGTGTGTGTGTGTGTGTGTGTGTGTGTGTGTGTGTGTCTGCAGAGGCAGGTACTCATCATTGTTAAATAGAAGCAAATTTTCTATTTTAGGAAATCTGGGCTTGGTGTGTACCTTCATAAAATAATAAATTATAATTTAAAAAGTTTTGAGGGCTGGCAAGATAGCTCAGCAGACTAAGCGCCTGCTTAAGTAAGCACAGGGACCAGGGTTCGATCTCTGGGACCACATGCTGCGCCTGCCCCGCCCTCAGGTGCACTGAGCCATCTACCAAGTCTGGGTGTGGTGGTGCAGGCCTGTAATCCCAGGGCTGCAGAGGCTAAAAACAGGAGGATCACCACAAGTCTGAGCTGCATAGTGAGACCCTGTACCAAATACATTTAAGAAAAAAGGCTTTGGGTTACCTTTGTATGGAGGACTCAAAGGATATCATACATTGAGAAACCCACCTGCCCACAGAAAAGGAACTGAAAATGCATGTACAGCAATCTTAATGATGAAAGTCGCCCAAGTGGCAGTTTGTCATACTGATAAGTCTAGGAGCTGCCACTTTGAGCACTTCTTATAATTGTGGAGGTCAAAGGCAACTTGTATTAATCTCATGTCTCAACAAATTTAACATAAAATACTTACTTGCGATTTTCTTTTCCTGAAGTGTGTAGACCTTCCCCTCTTCCCGATAGACTGTATTTATAATCACTAAACATCCCAACAGCAATTCTTTTCTTGGTCTTTGTGAGACAAGGTTTCACTATGTAGTTTAGGCAGGACTTTAGCTCACTTTTTTTTTTCTTTTCTGTATTTAGAGAAGGGTCTACGGGGTGTTCAGGGTCTTACTACGTAGACTGGACTCATAGTGATTCTCCTGTTTACAGCCTCCCAAGAGCTGGGATTACATGTGCGCGCCACCATGCCCAGTCTCAATCACATCTCACTGGGGGCCAGCATGGCAGGCCCGGGGATCGAATCCCGGGCCTCTGCATCTGCCTAAGCAGGTGCTTTAATCCTCTAAGCTATTTGGTCAGCCTTTCACTCAGTTTGTAGTCCAGCCTGGCCTTGAATTCCCAGGGATCCTCCTGCTTCAGCCTCCTGAGTGCTGGGACTTTAGGTGTGTGCCACCACAACCAGCCTCCCAATAAACATTCTAAATTAAATACTAGTGTTGCCATTTACAGAAAAAACTGGTGTTATAGCAACTAGCCCTTAACTGTTAGTGACTGGCATATGTAAGTTTTAAACTTGGCCGTTTCTGACCTCCACATCCATGTCCCGTCCCACATACTGCAGTGACTCCCTATAAAGCAAAGTTTTGAAAAGTGAGGTGCGTGGCACACATCTATAATCCCAGCACTCTGACAAGCTGAGGCAGGAGGATTGCAAGTTTGAACCCAGCCTGGGCAACTTAGTGAGACTCTTATGTCAAAATGAAAAAAGGCTGGGGATGCAACACCCTGGGTTCAATCCCCAGTGCCAAAAAACCAAACTAAACCAAACCAACAGAAAACCAACTTACAAAGTATAAATCTGTCTAAATCATTAAATACCTTGGTGTGTGCATGCACTAAGGACTGCCCCCAGGGGCTCCAGCACTGAGTAGTACCCCAGTCCTAAGCATCGTCTTCATCACCCCAGCTCAAGACAGTTCCTTCTGCTCCCTCTTATCCCACAAACCTTAGGTTTCACACAGTGAAGACTTTGTCTTGCCAGGGACAGCAGGATGCATCTGTCCCAGCTACAGAGGACATCAAGTGGGTGTGTTAAGCATAGGAGAGCAAGGCCAGCCTCGTTAACAGAAGGAGACACATCTCAAGAATTAATAGCTCAGGGCCGGCGAGATGGTTCAGTAGTCTAAAGCGCCTGCTTAGGAGGGCTCAGGCAACTGCGGGGACTGCAGTTCGATTCCCTGCACCACATGCTGCGCCAGCGCCACCACCAGGGCAGGCTGAGCCAGCCACAAAATGAATAAATAAAAAGAAACAAACAAACACAACAAGCAAACAAACAAACAAACAAATAAATAAATAAATTAATAAAAGAATTAATAGCTCAGCATGGCAGCTCAGTCCTATAATACCTGAAGCACTCAGGAGGCTGAGGAAGAAGGAGCACTGTGAGTTTGAGGCCAGCCTGGGCTGCACAGTGAGTTCAAGGTTAGCTGAACCTTGAGACCCTGTCGCAAGCTCACTGATCAAAAAAAGGACTTAGGCTCCTCCCTTTTGCTCTTGCTGCTTTGCTGCTTTCTGCCACAATGAACTGCTGCCCTTTTTCACGTGCCACTCTGCCTTGGAGCCGGCCTCCATGAACTATGAGCTAAATAAACCTTTCCTTCCTTAAACAAAACAAAACGACAAAAAAAGAACTTAATGTCAGCAGGGCGTGCTGGTGCACACCTGTAATCCCAGCACTCGGGAGGCTGAAGCAGGAGGATTGATGTAACTTTGAGACCTGCCCAGTCTGAACTGCACAGCGAGACCCTGTCTCAAAAAGACAAAAAAGGGGCCTGGGAGATAGCTCCGTGGTACAAGTGCCTGCCTGGCAAGTGCAAGGTCGTGAGTTTGAACCCTGGTCCCACCAAAACAAAAAAAAAGAACTTAATGTCAGGGGACAACCCACTTCGGCCCCCCTCCTGTTTCTGTCTTGGACAGGAGCTTTCTTTCCCCCAATAAATCTATTCTGTTCATTAAAAAAAAGAAAGCAAGAAAGGAAAAAAAGAACTTAACGTCATATTCCTAAACTGTTGTGTTATAACCCCCAATTTTTTTTTCAAGCCATCTTGTACACTCCCTCCAGAGTGGCTTTACCAAAATGTCATTGTGGCCTTGACTTGTTGCATAGCCAAGGTGACCATAACTCTCAGTTTGCTGGGGAAAGTCTCACTCATGTGTGTATGACCAGTGTAATCACCAACTGCTTCCTTTCACACAAAATGTTCCTGATTTAGGTGTTACCTGGCCAAACTATATGCTTTCTAAACATTGAATGGAGAGCAACTAGAGGTTTCTGGGTGAAGAAATGATTCAATCCAAATTCTACTTTACAATTTCCACTCTTTAGCTCTTAGTTACCTTTCCAAGCTTGACTTCCCTACTTTCAGCTTTCCCTGGGTCAAAGTAAAGTGCTTGCCATTCTCTGCGGCTGACCATACTTAGTGCTTGAAAACTTCTGTCCATTCTCTTTCCTGACATCAGAATGTACTCCCACATTTTGTACCTGTAGCCCTCCTGCCTCGAACTCCACTCAAAATGCTATGGAAGAAATAAATTCTCATGCGTGTGGAGGCACAGGCCACTAATCCCAGCGCTTGGGAGGCTGAGGCAGGAGGACAGCTGTGAGTTTGAGGTACACTCGGCTGCATAGTTGAGTTTAAGGCCAGCCTGAACAATACAGCAAGACCCTGTCTCAACAACAACAAAAACAAACAAACAAACAGCAACTACAGGGACATAGCTCTGGCGACAAAGGGCCAGTTTTTTTTTTTTTTTTTTACAATTAGTTTTTTATTTTTTTTTTATTTATTTATTTTATTTGTTTGCTTGTTGTGTTTGTTTGTTTCTTTTTTATTTATTCATTTTGTGGCTGGCTCAGCCTGCCCTGGTGGTGGCGCTGGCGCAGCATGTGGTGCCGGGGATGGAACTGCAGTCCCCGCAGTCGCCTGAGCCTCCTAAGCAGGCGCTTTAGACCACTGAACCATCTCGCCGGCCCCAAAGGGCCAGTTTTTGACAGTTTGAACAGCATGCAGTCTACTGCAGAACCTAAGTCCAGTACTCAATGTAGTAACAAAGCTATCTGTGATTCACGTGCTGTGACTAACAAATTACATGTTTCTTCTGAAATATCTCTTGGAATATTACAAAGCTCAGATGAGCTAAGTTGCACAAAGGAAGCATGGCCAGTGTTACGTGAATGGGAGTAAAGATTAAGTAATGGTGCCAATATGCCGGAGATTGAGGCAGGAGGACAGGAAGTTTAAGGCCAGCCTTAGCAACTTTGTAAGACTCTACCTCAACAAATAAAAGAACTGCGGATAAAACTCAATGCTTCCTGGGTTGAATCCCTAGTACCAAAAAGGGGTGGCGAAGGTAGAAGAAAGGAGAGCCAGAAAATCTGAGAAATAGCAGGGATATGACTCCAAAAGTGGAAAAACATGCATAGAAATTGTGAGAAGCCAAACAAGAGTGGAGAACAAAACAAGAGACTGCTAGACAGCCTGAGATGTAAACAGTATAGCCTTGCTTAGCACAACCAAGGATCTTCAACCAAAATCCAGCACTACAAAGAACAACAAAACTGCTAAGGAGATCTCAGCTGGGAATGAAAAGCAAACCTTCAAGGATACAGCTCAGCAGCACAGTGAGTGCTGGACAAGCGCAAGGTCCTGAGTTCAATTCCCAGTACCAAAACAACCAAAAAGCAAATCCTCACAGTAGTGCCAATCAGCACAGATTCTCATGCTAGAACCCTCTACCAACACCAGCAAGGCTGTTTTAGAGAAGATGGAATGATTAGAGAGCAGCAACCTCCAGAAGAGTGATGCAAGTCCAGGCATGGGGACTGGACTTAGAGGGCACTAGGGAGAGGGAGGGAGGGAGGTGGTGTGATCAGAAGTCCAGGCTCAGTGGATAAGTATAAAGGCCAGTAGAATGTCCCCCCCGCCCACCGGATGTGTGGTGGGGGGCGCAACTGAAGCATGGGAAAATGGGGAGAGTCTAGAAGCCAACACTTGGGAGGCCGAGGCTGGAGTATCACCATGAGCTCAGGGCCAGCCCGAGCTACACAGTGAGTTCTTGGATGTAGAGGTACTAAAAGGTGAGGAACACGAAAGACACACCAGAACTGTATCAGCAAAATGGAGCAGAACACAGAATTCAAGAAGTCAAGAGAAGTTCAGGTCTGGGTGTGACATGCTCCAAGGGCTGGCTCTGGCCTGGACAGATATGGAGAAGTGGAGGTGAAGGATCTGCAGTGCCTGGCTAGAGAGGACTCGGTCCAGAGTTCAGGAACTAGAATTGCCTAGAGGACGAGAGGCCACTGCTGCCGAAAGTAGGTTGTGTAAAGAGGCAAAGTCCATACAGGAGAGAAAGGCTCACAGGTAGGAGCTATGAGGAGTGCTGTGGGCAAGCACAGGGTAAGCTGTAGGGAACAAAGATGCTTCTGCACAAGGATGGTACGAACTTCCTCTTGTAAAATTTGTCATAAGAAAATAACAGAGAAACTACTCCCGAAGATGAGATTGATATTTATATAAACTTATTTTAGGGGTTGGGGAGATAGCTCAGTAGAATAAGCGCTTGCCTGGCAGGCGTAAGGGCCTCAGTTCAATACCCAGTTCTGCGAAAACAAAAACAAAAAACTTATTTCAAAGAAACTTAGAAAGGGGTTGGGGAGATAGCTCGGTGGTACAAGTGCCTGCCTAGCAAGTGCAAGGTTGTGAGTTTGAACCCTGGTCCTGCAAACAAAAACAAAAACAAAGAACTTAAAAAAGAAGCCTAGGAACTGTTAGAAACAAAATCAACTATTTCTGTTATTTCTTTAAACAGAGAAAAAAAATCTTAGCATAAAAGTCACTTAGCTAGAACCCAATACCTGAGCCCTGAGAACAGGTTACACAACCTCATGAACACATTATTAAGACATGTGAAGAGCAAAGGTCAAGAACAAGGAAATAAGGACACGTCAGCAGATTTATTTATTGCCTGAACATCCAACAGGAAAAGGTCTAGGCAGATTAAAAGGTAATCGACTCAAGTAACACGAAAATCAGTGCAAAGGATGTAACGGAATAGAACTTCTCAGGTTACAAATAACATCTTAAAACCACGTCCTATTACACTCACCCTGTGGACCTGTGGAACTCGGGACAAAATGTGCAGTAAGCAAATAGCTGCCGGACCAGCTGGGGGAGGGGAGGCAGGGAGCAAATGCTAATGGCTACTGGGTTTCTTTTCGAAGTGGTAGAGAGTATTGTGACAACATTAGAAATACTGGTCATTGTGAAGTGAACAAAGCTTCTAAAAAATAAAAATAAAAGAACCCCAGGCCAATAGTTCCAGGTAGTCAGGAAGCGCAGGCACAGAGATCCTAGCTCCAGCTTGGGCAACTTAGTGAGATCCTGTCTTAAAATTCTCCAAATAAAAGGTAAAAAGGGAGGCCGGGGAAACAGCTCAGTAGAATAAGCGCTTGCACAAGGGCCTGAGTTCAATCCCCAGTACCACCAAAAAAACAAACGTAAAAAGCGTTGGGATGTAGCTCAGTGGTATAACTGAGCATGTGTTAGGTCTTGTGCTCAGTCCCCAGTATGGGAAAAAATAATCACACGAAATGACAAAATATAAACACTCCAAATAGTAGTGTTGGGAAGCATGGCATGGTGGTACAAGCCTGTAATCCCAGCACATTGGGGGGCTAAGGCACAAGGATTCTGCTTGAGCCCAACTTGGGCAATTTACTTAATAGCAAGACCTATTTCAAAATAAAAAATGAAAAGAGGGTGTGGATTTAGGTTAGTGCAATGATTAAAATAAAAATTCTATAAGATCTGTACACTACCTGTAGTTGGGCATAATGGTACATGTTCATAACACTGACATTCTGTGAGGATGAACGACTACAGGTTTAAACCCAGCCTGGGACACCTAATGACTCAGCAAGACCCCATCTCAAAATAAAAAACAGGCTGGGGATTTGGACAGATGCCCTGGGTTCAACCCTACTGTCAATGGGGGTGGGAGTGGGGGTAGGGATGTGTATAGTCAGCAGTAGAGTACTTGACTAGCACATCGGAGGCTGTGGGCTCGATTCCCACCATGGTTAAAAAAGGAAAAAGCCAACTATTTTTCCTGAGACAACGTATTGCTATGCAGTTCAGGCTGGCCTTGAACTCACTATGTACACGTGTTGCCAAAGGGCTATGGCTGTGACTAGATGTCTCCCCCTGGAGCCTCATGCAATCATAAGTGAGGCTTTTTCAGAGGTGGCTGGGTCTAGAATACATGAGGATGGGATCAGTTCATGGTACAATGCTAAGCTAAGGGCACTAAGACTAAGGGTGTGAGTGCTGCGCTAAGTAGCCTGGGTAAGATAGAAGGGCTAGAAAGAGCTGTGGTCCCCCTTGTTGCTTTGCTACCCCTGCCCATCATGAACTGTCTCTCTCTGCGATGGAGGCAGCTGGTTATGGACTGAAACCTCTATAAAAGCTATGAGTGAAGTAAACCTTTCCCACTTTAATTTTGGGTGTCAGGTTTTGTCTCAGCAACAAGAGGAAAGTAACTAAGACACCAAGTGAGCACAGTACTGCACAGCCCAAGCTGGCCTCAAACTCAGCACAAGCTTCCTGCCGCAGGCTCCTTGCTCTGGGTTCACAGGTGTGCACAGCCACAGCCTGCTTGCAAGAAGACTATCTGTAAGCTACTTTAGCAATCCCCTGGGAAATTCAAAAATACTGTATACAGAAAGCCAAACTACTTTATTTTGTATCTTAAGTGTTTGAAGACAGTGCGGCTTTACAAATTTTTTTCTCCTGAAATTTTTTTTCTAAAGCCTTTAAAATTTTGAGACTGGTATAAATATCTTACTGTGGGATGAGGTACTTCAAATATCTTAGGACTGGATGTATAGCAATTATAATTAGTGAATAAACTTTTCAGTTCCACAAAAATACATGTTCAAGTTTCTTTTAGAGAAAAGTTGACAACTGAAAAAAGGTTAAAACTATGACAAATAAACCAGGAGTAGTGGCACACTCCTATAATCTCAGCACTCAGGAGGCCGAGACAGGAAGGTTGTCATGAGTTCAAGGCCATCCTGAATTACAGTGTGAGGCCCTTTCTCAAGCCCTTCCTTCCAAAATATCCTTGACAAATATAAATAGCCTGAACTACTTGGTGAGACTCTGTCTCAAAAACAAACAAATCCTAGCTTTAATCTCTAGTATAGAGCAAGATGGGTGTGTGTGTGTGTGTGTGTGTGTGGTGGTGGTGGTGGTGGTGGTGGTGGTGGTGGTGGTGGAGGGGGTGGGGTTAGGGAGTGTCAGGAAAAAAACTGAGTATAACTTGCCAATATTGAATTAAGAAAATTACAATGGACCACTTGATAACTAAGTGAATCCTCAGAACACTAACTGAAGGTCTACAAACCTTCTCCAAAAAGGAGAAACATTTTTTTTTCCCCGGGACCGGGGTTCAAACTCATGACCTTGCACTTGCCAGGCAGGCACTTGTGCCACGGAGCTATCTCCCCTGCCCGGCCAAGGAGAAACTTTTAATACTTATCGTTTGCTTAGTAATACTTGTGGAGAAATCACTCAAATGAACTTTATCTGCTAGTGTGCAGCATCGATGAATCACCGCTAAGGAGTTCTAGTTCCTAAGCTAGGAATGATGTGGCAGCGATTTCCATTTCTGATAAGATGGATCCTTATGCCAGGTCTTGCTTGAATTTCTACTCCGGCACAACAGTGCGAGGGAAATGAAGATTAAAATCTGCATTAGCCGGGCGTGGTAGCGCACACCTGTAATCCCAGCAGTTGGGAGGCCGAGGCAGGAGGATCAGTGCGAGTTCAAGACCGCCTGGGCTACAAAAGTGAGTTCGAGGCCAGCCTGAACTTCACAGTGAGAACCTGTCTCAAAAAGACCAAAAAAAAAAAAAAAAAAAAAAAAAAAAAAAAAAAAAAAAAAAAAAAAAAAAAAAAAAAAAAAAAAAAAAAAAAAAAAAAAAAAAAAAAAAAAAAAAAAAAAAAAAAAAAAACCCGCCTTAAACTTCACAACTACTGTACAATGCTTCTCTAATATTTCTAAATTAAGGAAAATTCTTCCTTACAAACTCAGAAAGTGCCAATGAGCCATGCTAAGCTTTTGTCTGTTTTCTGGAGGAGGCTGGCCCTACGTGCCAACCTCCAGGAATCCCTCACTTCAGCCTGGGCTGTGGGTGTGGCCAACAGGTACACCCTGCCCTAAAGCTTTCTTTGCTTGCTTGGCTTGTTAGTGTGTTTTATTTTGTTTTCTAGATGGGGTCTCCCTATGTAGCTCAGGCTGTCCGTGAACTCACTGTGAGCTTCCTGTTTGCATCTCTTGAGTTTCCAGTGTTCAGGCGTGTGCCACAACTGGCTAGGTGGCTTAAAACTTTTATTTATTTATTTTTGCAAAAGTTAAACCATTTTTTTAAAAAGAGAATACAAAATAATTTTAAAAAATTACAAACAATATAGAATTTCGCTAAACAAAATAATAGGAATTTCACCTGGTTGTTCTATTGCATAATGTCCTCAAATTAGTTGTTTAGGTTACCAGATAGATATAAGCATGCAAAATTGGTTTTAAAAAGTTGCAAGAGAGGTGGTTGTGGTGGCACACGCCTGTAATCCCAGCACTTGGGAGGCTGAGGCAGGAGGATCAGTGTGAGCTCGAGGCCAGCCTGGGCTACAAAAGTGAGCTCAAGGCCAGCCTGAACTGCACAGCAAGACCCTGTCTCAGAAAGACCAAAAAAAAAAAAAAAAAAAAAAAAAAAAAAAAAAAAAAAAAAAAAAAAAAAAAAAAAAAAAAGTTACAAGAAATTAAAAAGAAAAAACATTAAGCATTAACTGCTCCTTTCAGTAGATTAGCAGAAATCAGGGGTACAAAACTTTTAAATTTTAAAGTAGTTGAGTGTGGTAGTGCAACCCTGCAATTCCAGCACTCAGGAGGCTGAGGCAGGAGGACTGCTGGGAGTTCAAGGCCAACCTGGGCTACATAGTGAATTCAAGGCCAGCCTGAACTGCACAGCCAGACCTTGTCTCAAAGGACTGGGGAGATGGCTCAGTGGCATAAAAGCCTGCCTGGTCATGAGTTTGATTCCTGGTACCAAAAGTAAGTAAGTAAGTAGATAAATAAGTATTAAAGTTCAAAATATTTTGGTGACCAACACAGATCTTCTGAACGGTATGACAGTAGCCACACACCACTGTGCTATCCTAGAAGTTGTAAGTATGTCAGCACCTCCAATTCCCAGTATCCCCCCATACCATGGTACTGCACCGCTTTCTTCAATGAACGGTTGCGCGCATGCACAGGTAGTACCTTTTACGGTTTATAGCCAATCAGCGCTCCTTTCCTTCTTTCATCCACTTCAATGCAACTCATTCTCAACCAATATTTTAACACTGAACATGAATTTCTTCAGAGTAACACAATGGTAACACTGCAAACTAGACTTATTTCTTCATCTCAGCTTGTCCAACATATCAAGTACCTTAAATTCCTGGCTAATTTGGTTCTTTCAGGTAATGAAAGCAGAGCGTTATCAGTTGTAAAACAAATTTCTAACATGTTGGAAAATCCTGAACGCTGTAATTTATGTCACTTTCTCTAATCAGTCGGCCAGGCTTGGGCTGTTAAGTCCTCCCAGGCAGGGCGCTGAGTTTGTCTCCACACTAACTGGGAGCTGAAAATAACCTGTCGCGTCACAGCCACTACAGCCGTGACTGAGCCCCTCGCCTTCGCCCTTGGCGGGGGGGACACCGAGGACTGGGAAAGACAGCGGCCCCGCTGCAGTCGTGGGCGTCCCGAAGTCGCTGCGTCCCGCGCCCGTGCTGCTCCGCGGGGGATCGGCGCCCTGGCTCTCGGGGCCACCGCAGGGACGCCGGCGGGCCTCAGCGCACCTGCCCGGGGTCTCCCAGCTCTGCCCGCAGTTCCCCCCGAGGAGGAGCTGCCACTCACCTGCGGTACGAGCGAATGCAACTCCTCGCCTGACGTCGGCCCTACTGCCTCGGAGACCCGACAGCAATGCGCGATGGCTACCGCGGCCCCGACTCGCTCCAGCTCCTTCCGGGCGGGCGGTGCCTCAGAGGCGACGTCCCCGGGCCGCGGCGCCGCGCGCGCTCAGTTCCGCCTCCTCGCGGTCCCACGGTCGTCGTCCCAGGGCTGAGCGCTGAGCGCTGGGCGCCTCACCCCTACCGCCCGCCTCCTGCAGAGGCCCGGACATCAGGGACCCGCGGGCCTCCTTCGAGGAAATTATGTTTGCTATCTGCTTCTTAAAACTTCCCTCCCCTCCATTAACGATCCCCCCACTCCCCGTGCTGGAGCTTGAACCTAAGACCTCTGGCATGCTAGATAGGCACTTTACCATTGAGTTACACCTTCAGCTCTTTAAACTACGTTTGTTATTATTGTTGCCTATATTGGAGACTGAGCTCAGAGTCTTGGTACTGAACTAGATTTCCCAAGTCTTTTAAAGTTATTTAATTTAGGGTCTTGGGACATAGTCTTGCTATATAGTTCAGGTTTACCTTGAACTCACTATGTAGCCCCTGCCCTGGCATCCCAAGTGTTGGGGTGACAGGTGTAATCCACCACTAAGTCTGGCCAAACTTTTACATTTGGGACAAAGTCTCTTCCAAGTTACTGTTGTACCCAGGCCTCAAACTCATGGGAATCCTCCTGCCCCAACCTCCCAAGTGCTAGGATTACAGCCCTGCATCTCCATCCCTTACAGGAGAAATCCCAATTTCTAATGATAAAATATACAACTACTGTGCTCTGAGTTCAGATACAAAGTAAACTTACTTACCTTTATCTAAAATATACATAGTATCTTCTCTGAACAATAGCTTATAAAGCTATTTAAAACAGAATAGAGGGCAGGGGAGTTAGCTCTGTGGCACAAGTGCCTGCCTGGCAAGCGCAAGGCTGTGAGTTTGAACCCCGGTCCTGAAAAAAAAAAAAAGAACAAGAAAAAGCTTGTACCTAAGAACTTACAGCATATGGGTATCTTCTTCCATAATTTAAAAAAAAAGGGCCGGCGAGATGGTTCAGTGGTCTAAAGCGCCTGCTTAGGAAGGCTCAGGCAACTGCAGGGACTGCGGTTAGATCCCCGGCACCACATGCTGCGCCAGCGCCACCACCAGGGCAGGCTGAGCCAGCCACAAAATAAATAAACAAAGAAACAAACAAATACAACAAGCAAACAAATAAATAAATAAAATTAAAAAAAAAAATGTCCTAGAGTCCATTGGCTTGGCCCTTATCTAGCTTT
>PVKN010026111.1:0-13916 GCA_004027915.1 Capromys pilorides
TCAAATATATATATATATATATATATATATATATATATATATATATAATTTTTTTAAACATATTTTTTCCAGTACCAGGGATCAAACTCTAGACCTTATGCTTGCCAGACAGGCACTTAACCTACTGAGCTATCTCCCCAGCCCCCCAAAATAATTTTTATCATGATCGATTTTCGTAATTCCTGTTTGCAACAGTGAGACCTATGTTTAGTTCAACAAACCTGATTCAGCACCTCAATTCCACCATTCCTTAAACATGCTTAAAAAGCTTACAGACATATAAAAGATTAGCCCAGTAACTATTTTTTTTTTTTTTTTTTTTTTTTTTAGCCCAGTAACTATTACTTCTGGGAAATTTGCTAATTAACTTGGTGATTTTTCAACTCAGTTCAATGACTGTAGGTACAATTAACTCAAAATTATAAGCAACTCAGCAGCATAACTTTTCTTTTTTTTTGTGGTACTGGGGATTGAACTTGGGACCTTCAGCTGGTCCAGCCGGTACTTACGCTGTCATAACCCTTCTTTTATAGAGGATCTTCCATTCCTGTAATGCTGCTTAAAATTTAAATCCTTTAAATGTGTTTTATGTAACATGTATTCTTTGGAAATGTACATACATTTATCTCATGAAAAAAAATATATATGTTTGTCATTATGGTACTGGGGGTTGAACTTAGGGCCTTCATGCTAAGCTACATCCTCACTCCTTGTTTTTGTTTAGTTTCGTTTGGTTTTTTGAGACAGTCTCACCAGGCCACTAAATTGTCCATGTAGAACTTGTGACCTTCCTCCCTCAGCCTCTCATAGCACTAGGATTATAGGTATGTGCTACTACACCTGGCCTAAAATTATGTTTTAATCATAACAGCTGAGCTGACTTTTAAGCATTATGGAGATTTCAACTACTTCATTCTGAAAGAACGAGGAAGAAATTTGTTGTGATTCTGTAAGACTTAGTTGCTCTGAGAACCTTTCTGGTCAAGGAGTTAAAACCTGTTAAGTCAGCAAGTCAGTCAGCTAAATATGTAGCATTAGAACATACCTTCCAAGCTTCTGTGGGCTCTGGTTCAGCTTGCTCAGGTGGCTCCTCTTCCTTTTTCACATCAACCTTTGCTGCTTCCTTCTGTGTTTTTCTGACAGATGCCCCTGGCACATCACCTTCGGGGACTTCACTCTGAGCTATGGCTGGTGCAGAGGTGGGTCGAGGACTTCGATCCGCTGAATCATTAGCTGTTGCTATATGAGAAAGGAGAAATGGAAAAATAGGTGACAAGAGTCGGCATGCTGCTTTAAAGTTATCAGGAGAAATCCCAGTGAATCCAGGACACATATAAATGTGACAAAGTCCAGGGACCCATCACACAGAAATAAGAAATAAATTATTAGCCCTCTCCCAGGCAACTTGTGGCAGCAAGATAGATCAAGGTATCCTCAATAGAAAAGCTAAAATATATTAACAATCTCATTCCATATGCTAAATTCAGGTGAGAAAAAGCAAAGTATAAAAGAAATTGAAAATCAGGCATGGTGGAACACGCTTGTAATCCCAGGAGTAGGAGGTAGGAGACTGCCACAAATTCGAGGCTGGCCTAGGCTACACAGCGAATTTAAAGCCAAGCTGAACAACACAGTGAAGAAAAAAAAAAAAAAAAGAAAGTGAAAAGCCCTTATTACCATTATTACTATTTTAAACTAGGTATTGAAATCAGGGCCTTCACAATGTTACAGTGCCAGATCTTCTCCTTTTTAAATTTTTACTTTCAGACAGGGTCTTGCTAAGTTGCTAAGTTCCTCAGGCCAGGCTCAAATTTGTGCTCCCAGAGCACTGTGACTTTAGGCATGCATCCAGTTTAAAAGTTTTTTTTTTAACAGGGTCTCACTATGCAGCTCAGACTTGTAGTGATCCTCCTATTTCCAGCCTCCCCAGTGCTGGCATTACAGGCATGTGCCACCACACCTGGGTTCATTGGCCAGCTCAGTGCACCAAGGTTGGGGTCAGGTCAGGGATTGAACCCTGGCCGCTGTGCTTGCCTAAGCAGGTGTTTAGTCCACTGAGCTATCTTGTGGCCCTACATTCAGTTTAGAAAACTCATTCATCTTACACTGGTTTAGTTTCACAATGTAGCCTGTGGAGAAAAAAGGGGGTTGCAGGGTAGTAAGCATGGTTTCTTCCACGAAACCTTTTGAAATACAGATTTATTTATTTCTAGATGGTTTCAGGAACCTAAAAATATGTTCTAGCAAAAAAGAACTGTCTGATTTATTCTGTGAAGCCTCAATGGAGTGATTATAAAACAATTTGATAGGGGCTGGGGAGATAGCTCCATGGCACAAGTGCCTGCCTGGCAAGTGTGAGGTCATGAGTTTGAACCCTGGTCCTGCAAAAAATAAAAAATAAAAAAATAAAAGAAATTTAAAAAAAAAACCCAATTCGATAAATGGTTCTTTTAATAAGACATGACTACTTTTTGATGTTTCTAAGGGCAAATCTTTGAACCAGACATCCTTTCAATAATAAATCATTGAAATTTCAAATTTCAAATCTTTAGCCCTTCACTCTAAAACCAAAACATAAACACCTTTTGAATTTTGTCTTTCAGATTCTTAGCAATGTCTATTAGTCTCTAAAACATTTAAAGAAACAGTTCTCAACTGGAAGTGACTTTTGTCCCTGAGAGCATTTGTCAATGTCTAGACACATTTTTGGCTGTCACAATTAGGGAGTGGAGAGAAAAGAGGTGCATATATAGTGCATAGAGACCAATATTGCTGAAACTGAGAAAACTCGACGTGTACATGGACTGTTTTTGAGAAAATAAACAAAACAGACTGCTGAAGAAAAGCTTGGTCTTTTCACAGAATTAAATGTTTTGGTTTGGACTACTTGGCATCTAAATTTTAGATACGTGACTTCAAAACACTGTGGTCTCAGAGCCAGGTATGGTGGCTGAGGCAAAAGGAAGATCACTGTGGGCTTGAGGCCACCACCACCATAAAAGAAAAAGAAAGTCACTCACATTGATACTTATGGCTACTTTGTTGTGCTGCGTTGTGTTTTTTCCTCCTGGGAATGGAGTTGATGGAGCACTAGCCACATGAGTCACATCTTTATCTTTTCTATTTTATTTTGAGACAGGTGTCTAGCTACTTTCTCATTGCTGAAATACAACGCTCAACTTATCCACAATTTAAAGGAGAAAATGCTTATTTGGTTCACAGTTTGCAGAGATTTCAGTCCATACCTGGCTGGCTTGAAGGCAAGGGAGCAGAGCTGCAGGGCATGGTAGAAAAGAAACAGCTCACTCATGGCAGCAGAAGCAGAGAGCACTTGGGGGAGGACACAGGGAGACAGACCCTTCCATGCTACACCCAGAAATCTTCCTCCTCCAAGCTCCACCTCTTACCATCACCTTTAGCTATAAATTAATCAGAGGGTTAATTCATGGCTGAGTATCACATGATCCAATCACCTCTCAAAGGCCCTTCTATGAGTGCATGAGGCTTTTGGAGGACATTTAGATATAAACCATACTAACAGGTCATTGCTAAATTGCCTAGGCTAACCGGGAACTTGTGATCCTCCTTCCTCAGTCTCCTATGTAGCTGGAGGTAAGGTGTGTGCCCCATCCTTACTTATGGTTTTTATCTTCACTCTTTCAGGGATTAAGAAAAATCTCCTAGGGATGGGTATGATGGTATATACTTCAAATCCTAGCACTCAGAAGGCTGAGGCAGGAGGACTGCTGTGAGTTTGAGTGGGTTCAAATCCAGTCTGAAATACATAGTGAGACCTTGTCTCAAAAAAATACTTTGTATACATTTTGTAGTAAGACTATACTTACATGACATAATCTAGGAAAAAAAGTGTTTTCTCACATGATTTATTACTTTTAATAATAGATCATTATCCTTTCTTATACTGATTTTTAGAATTTTAATTCTTTTTCATGAAAATCTTTATAATTTCTCATTATACATTTTCTCTTTTTTTAAAATTTTTTTTATTTATTTATTTGTTTGCTTGTTGTGTTTGTTTCTTTATTTATTCATTTTTGTGGCTGGCTCAGCCTGCCCTGGTGGTGGCGCTGGCGCAGCATGTGGTGCCGGGGATCGAACTGCAGTCCCCGCAGTTGCCTGAGCCCTCCTAAGCAGGCGCTTTAGACCACTGAACCATCTCGCCGGCCCTATACATTTTCTTTTCAAAACTTACTATCCTGCTGAGCATGGCAGCACACGCCTGCAATACCAGTATTTGGGAGCCTGAGCCAGGAAGATCACAGTGAGTTTGAGGCCAGCCTGGGCTACATAGGCGAGTTCAAGCCAGCCTCCACTACATAAAAGACCATGCCACAAACAACAAACAAAACACACATACACAAAACAGCAGCAAAAAGCCCCCCAAAACTGACTGTCCTATAAATAACTTATTCTGATATTATCCATCTTGGATGATAAGGAAACTTAGTCTTATATTTATAAGGTATAAAAAATTAAGTTTAAAAAACTCCTTAAACCGGAAGATTTAAAAATTGAAATTCATAATTATTTCACACATATACTGCCAAGAAAGAAAGTCTTACTATTCTGCAACTATCCCCAGTGCAAGTTTCTTAGATGATGCATAGAAAAATAAAAGAAACATAAGAACCATTCAACATATCTTTCAGCGAAAGAAATCTGTGGTCTCTTGCAAGTCCCTGCTATTAATGGTGTTCTGTTCCAATCAATGCAAGAATGGCAGATGGCAGACCAAACTTAACAAAACAGAGCAATGTGACAAAATATTTTGCTCACAGTTGTGTAAAAGCATCATTATACATGTGTATTCACACCTCCTCTCAAAGAATTAATTCGACTGCCTGGCATTGTAGAAACATAGCCCATGCTTTCACCATGTGTTATTTTGCCACTTGAATTTGGTTTTAGTCCAATGCTAATATTGCAGAGCCAAATGATTTATGTCTTCAGCATTCTGAGCTTGGCAATCTCAGCTGTATACAGTAAAGGAGGAACAGATCTAAAAAGTGACAAATAGAGGCAGACACAGTTAAGAGATTCGACAAATAATAGCATTATTATGAACAGCTTTGATAATGAAAAGGCAAAAATCAAGTCATGAGCTTTCGGCACAAGCTCACGTAAGTCACACACAGCAGGGTGATGTACAGCAAGGAATATGATCTTACAAACTTCAGTTTCACTATAGGTAAAAGTAGAAGACATGAACTCCAGAGAATAGTTGGGGGAGGGATACTGAAAAGATCTAAATATATTTTATGAACTCTCAATAAATTCTATTATATGTAAGTGCTTATATATCTCTAGTAATGAGTTAATATTTGAAGACTATGTTGGGCAAAAACTAATTTATGTACACAAGACAAGTAATTAGAAGATCACCTGGGAGCCCTGGAGAGTGCCAAATTCCTTTAATTTTCTCAACAGACTATAAACCATGGGTCACAATAAAATATTATGGTGGAGATTAGTTTTTATAAAAACAGCTTTATTGGGCCAGCAAGATAGCTCAGGGGACTAAGTACCTGCTCAGGCGAGTGCAGGAACCAGGGTCCCATCCCTGGCATCATATCATCCCCTCCCCCTTTTCCAGGTGCACTAAGCCAGCCAAGACCCAGTTTGGTGGTGCAAACCTGTAATTCCAGCACTGGGAAGGCTGAGAACAGGAAGATCACTACCAATCTGAGCTGTGTAGTGAGATCCTGTACCAAATACATTAAAAAAGCTTTATTGGTATATAAATTCACACATAATTCACTCACTGAAAGTACTTATTTATTTTTTAATGGGCAGAACATATTTATTGAGGGAAAGAAAGCTCTTGTCCAAGAGAGAGACAGGATGGGGGGGGTCCCAAGTGGGTGGTCCTCCTAAAGTATTTAAATCAATTTTTTTTAGTATACTTTCAGTGTTAGAGGTAGTTATCTCCCCCTCCCCCCACTTTTGTGGTACCAGGGATCAAACTCAGGACCTTGCACTTGCCAGGCAGGTGCTTATGCCACTGAGCTATCTCTCTGGCCCTGGTAGTTATTTATTTATTTTTTTAAACATGCTTGGCTTGAGGTTGGGGATGTAGCTTTGTGGCAGAGCACTTACATAGTATGTGCAAAGGTCCTAGGTTCAATTCTAGGACTACACACATTAAAAAAGTTAGAATTTTCAATTTCATTAATTCATTTGTTATCCATTATAAGATTCTAATGTATGTATAAAAAACAAACAAAAAACATACTCTAACAGGACTATTCCAGAAAAAACAGGTTCAGCTTACCAATATTAGGAACACAAAAAGGGACATTGCGATAGGTCATACAGATATTAAAAAGATATGCAACTTTATGTTAATAAACTTGAAAAGTTAGATAGCATAGACAATTCCTAGAAAAACACAATTTAGCAAAATTTAATCAAGAACTAGTGTCCTTTCATAGTCCCTTATCTAATAAAGACATTGAATCTATAATTATAGAACCTTTTCACAAGCTGTCTAGAACCTCATGGCTTCAGAGATGAATTTCTCTAAATGTTACAGAAAAATGACATCAATCTTTTACAAACTCTTCAAGAGAATGAGAAATATGGGACTCCTTCGCAGTAGCTCGAATTCATGGTGAGATGCCTCCTTTCAGTCTCCCCAACACTGGGATTACAGGTGTGTGCGACTCTGGCCAGCTCAGTGCGCCCCAGGGGCAGGGCTAGCACAGCATGCTGGGGGACCAGACCCATTCCTTGCTTCTGCCTAAGCAGGCGCTTTAATCTGCTGAGCTATTTGGTTGGCCCTTTTTATTTCTTTAGGACACAGGGTCTCACTATGTAGTGCAGGCTGGACTCAACTTACAGGAATCCTCCTACCTTCGCCTCGTAAATGCTAGGATTACGGGTAAGCACACCATGTCTAGCTTCCACACACTTTAAATATTTATCTCTAGATTATTCGTAATACTTAACACACTGCAAATGTTATATAAATAGCTGTACTGTTTAGAGAATGATGATGAGGAAAAAAGTCTGTACATACTCAATACAAAGGAAAAATTTTTTTTTGAAATATTTCTGTGGATGTCAAACCTGAGAATACAGAGAGCTAACTATATTTGCAACACTTTTTAAATGACTGAAAAAGAAAAAAAAAAAGTTAGGACCAAATTAGGTTTACTCCAAGAAAGCTTGCTTGTTTAAAGACTGAAAGTCAATCAAAGAAATTCACCAGATAACATAAAAAAATAGAAAAATCATATATAAATTAAAAGCATTGATGAAAATCAACACTAATTCATTTAAAAAAACTTTTGAAAAACTAGGAATGACGAAAACTTCCAATTAGGCATGGCTGCATATGTTTATAACTGCGAAGTTTTGGGAGAGTGAGGTAGGTACATTGCAAGTTTGAGCTCAGCTTGAGCAACTTAGCAAAACCTTGTTGATAATTTAAAAAGGCTTGCCTCAGGGGCAGGCAAGATAGCTCAGCCAACTAAAGCTCCTGCTTAGGCAAGCTTAGCCAAGCTCAGGGACCACGGTTCAATCCCTGGCACCACATGCCACATCAGCACCACCCCCAGGGTGGGCTAAGTGGGCCACAGAGTTCGGACATAGCGGTGTCCACCTGTAATCCCAGCGCTGGGGAGGCTAAAAGGAGGCAGATCACCAAGAGTCTGAGCTGCATAGTGAGACTCTGTAACAACCAAATACATTTTAAAAAGGGTTAGCTCAGTATGAAGAGGGAGAAGAGAAAGAAAAGGAGTAGAAGAAAGTGAAGAGAAAAACTTCCCTATCTGATAAAGAGTATTTAACAATGTAATAATGAAGCTTTCTCCCTAAACCGAGAACAAGACAAAGATTTTAATTATTAACACTTTTATGCATTGGGCATTTTATACATTGGGTGTCCTAGGCAGCACTGAAATAAGTAAGAAATTGAATACAAGGTCAAACTAGAAAAATCAATTGTATTTTTTTGTAGTGCAGCAAAGAGAAAATATTTAAAAGAAACCATCTAAGATAGCTAAAACTTTCAAATACCTAACACTAAACCTAATGAAAGGTGCAGCTGGGCATGGTGGCACAAGCCTATAATCTCAGCACTGCAGAGGCTGAGGCAGGAGGACTGCCATGAGTTTGCAGTCAGCCTGGACTACATAATGAGCTCAAGCCAGCCTTAACTACATAGTGAGACCTTGTCACTCTAAAATCAACAAGATATTGAGCTAAATTAGGTAAGATCAAATCAAAGGGCAGAAATACCATGTTCAGATTGAAAGACCAATGTCTTATTACTAACTTCCTCTAAATTAATCTATATAGTCAATGCAATTCCAATTAAGTTCTTAAAATTTTTTTGGTGGAAATTGAAAATCTGACTGTAAAATATATAAGAAAACATTTAAGGACTGATGATTTTAAAGACTGTAGTTGGAGAATTTATAGAATATCAGATCAATCAAGGTGCTGTGGTACCAGCACAAGGATAGGCGACAAGATTAATACAACAGATTAGAGGAGCAGAAATAAAATCCCAAAATTACATTCACTTGATTGATAAAAAAGTTAATATTGTAATTTACTGGGGAAAATATAGGATCCTGAGTCTTTAACAAATTAGTTTTGACCTCTCATATTTCATGCTTAAAAGCAGACTCCAGATAGTATGTTAATCTAAATATGAAAGGCAAGGGCTGGCTGAATAACTCAGTGGATTAAAGCACTTGCTTAGGCAGTGGCAGCAACCAGGGGTTGGCATGTGCTGGCCCCGCCTCTGTGCACTGAGACTGGGTGTGGTGACACGCACCTGTAATCTCAGATCTTTGGGATGCTGAGCACAGGCGGATCACTACGTACTGGGACCCTGTAGACCCTTATTAAATAAAAATAAATAAATATGAAAGGCAAATAAGCAAAAGTTTTGAAGAAAAACATTGGAAAATATCTTCCTGGCCAGTCATAGGAGACAAAGATTACTTAAATAGAACCCTCAAATTTCTCATAAAAAATCAACAAATTGGACTATATGACTATAGTAAAATCTAGAACTTCAGTTCATTAAGATATTAAGAATGAGGGGCTGACGAGATAGCTCAGCAGTCTAAAGTGCCTGCTTAGGCAAGTTTAGGTAAGTGCAGGGACCACAGTTCAATCCCTGGCACCATACACTGCGTGAGCCCTGGCCCTCAAGGTGGGCTCATCCAGCCACAAATAAATAAACACACAAACAAACAAAAAGAAGCTATTTTTTAAAAAAAGATATTAAGAATGAAAAAGCAAGCCAAAGATTAGAGCATATTTCTAATATATGTATCTGAATAAAGACACACATTTTTACACAAAAATACATTACTATTTTTTTCCAACTTATGGACACAGGAGATTTCGTATCATTTATTGTAAAGCACAAAACAGGCATATTAAAAGTGAAATATACATTAAAAAGTACATTTAGCCAGGCATGGTGGTGCATGCCTGTAATCCCATCACTTGGGAGACTGAAGCAGGAGGATTAGTGCAAGTTCAAGACCAGCCTGGGCTACAAAAGTGAGCTCAAGGCCAGCCTGAACTGCATAGTGAGACCCTTTCTCAGAAAGAAAAAAAAAAAAAAAAGTACATTTATATCACAAAGCATTGACCACATAATAGAATAGTTGCAAACATATTTGCTGGAATGTATATATCTACATTAGGTACTAAAAACAGACCAATTTTCACTTCTACACAGAAATATTAACCTCCTATCAGTAGTGATAGATATATTTTTACAGTTTCCCAAAACAAACCTACTTAAAACCAAAACAAAATTAAGGACTTCATCAAGTTATCTGCATCCATACATTTAACAAAGGTTTTTTCCCCATACACACAATGAAGCAAATACTATACTGTCCACTTATTATTGGCCCTATATAGAAGAGATACATAAGAAATACACAAAAAGTTAAAGGAAATTCTTTATATAGAGCTAATTCAGGAGTGAATCCTTTAAGAAAGAAAAACTGGTTAATATAAATGGTTGTGGCTTCTTGCATGATCAGCAAATTCTTGAGGCACTGGGGGGTGCTGTGGCATTCCCCGAGGACTGGTCTGGGCATAGTAAGCGGCCTGCCTGCCTGCCTGCAGTACTCCGCCCAGGATGTACTGTAGTTGGGCTGGCCACCAGGGGGAGCACCAGCAGGCATAGGGACCGCTTGACCCATTTTGTTGTAGTATTCTTCCCAAGCCTTGGTATAATCAAACTGTCCAGCTGGAGCTGATTCTGTTGATCTCTATAATTACCTTGCCCATTCGTTTGGGTTGCTTTGGATGTGCCTGTTGGTTTGTGCTTGTTGTTGATAATAGCGAGCCTAATAAGCAGCCCAGGCTGCCAAATTTGAATCTGTTCCCACCTTGGCTGGATCAGGAGGAGCCTGTTGCTGCCAAAGTGGGTATGCATTTCCCCAGCCCCAGGGAGCATACGGGGCTGGAGGACCACGAGTAGCTGGGTCAGGTGGTCCTGGGTGCAGGATTATATGGTCCCACTGGAGGTCTGGGCCCTGGAGGTCCATGGGGACCTGGGACACCATGGGTACAGGTGACCCTAAAGGATTTACTGGGCCACCAATCTTCTCTTCTATGAGTTGCCAAGCATAGTCTATTTGCTGGGGAGTGTAACAAATTGTAAATAACTTCATGTTAGGATCTGTATTGGGTGGAGGATTTCTCTAAAGTTCTATTCTGGCACCAGACTGTTGGCTTATACTTTTTATAGTCTCACCCCCTGTTATGGTTTATGTCTAGTTGTCCCCCCAAAGCCTCATGCAATCATGAGGCGGGGACTTCTAGAGTTTGAGACTTGAGTCATGATCCACTAGGACTATGTGTTTTAGTACTGATGGGATTATGGATCTGAGTACTTCTGGGATTATGGGTGTGACCTAAGGTGGATAGGCTGAGACAGAGAACTTGAATGTAATATAAAGAAAGACAGAGAGACAGATTGAGCTGTTGTTCTCTGCTCCCCTGGTTGTTACATTGCCTCTGTCACCATATTGTTGCTGTTACGCTGCCATGAACTGCTGTTCTCTGTCATGTGCTTCTCTCTCTGCCTTGGAGCCAGCCAAGTATGGTCTGAAACCTCCAGTAACTGAGCTAAATAAACCTTTCCTTCCTTCATTTTGAGTGTCAGGTATTTGTCCCAGCAACGAGTAAAAAGTAACTAAGACAGAATTTGGTACCAGAGAAGTGGGGTTGTTGCTGTGGATATACCTGACAATGTAGATTACAAGATTTTGGGAATGGCTTATTGGGAAGAGACAGGAAAGGTTCAGAGATGTCGCCTACAAGCGAAGCAATGGAAAAGCTTCGGCTGGGATACTCTGGTCAGAACTCAGACCAGAAGACTGGCTTGAAGCCTGGGTATAAAGAATGGCGTAAGAGCAGAGATTGGAAAAGTTTAGTGAGGTCTTCTACTTGTGAAGAGCTGGAAAAGTTTTGGCTGCTCTGTAGGGAAGATTCTGGTCAGAACTCAGACCAGAAGACTAACAGAAGGCCAGCCTGTAAAGACCAGGTTGAGGAGGTTTCTGCTGAGGACAGCTTTGGTTGTTGGACTCCAGATGATTTGTGCTATGGACTGGCTGAAAGTCTGTTGGAATTTTGCTCATGCCCAGAGACTTTGCCTAAGACTGAGATTAAGCATGGACTGATTAATCTTTTCAGAGATATTTCAAAGCAGCAAACTACTGGGGCAGTGGCATGGTTGTTACTGGCGGCTTTTAGCCAGATTTATGTTGAAAATCAAGAGCGAAGAATCAAGAAGGATGATTTAAAATGTTGTGAGTTTGACCAGGAAGGAAGCATCAGGAGAGCTGTGGACTGCAAAGATGGAGCTGAAAGGATCTCCATTGCTGGGAAGGAACCGGAGAATCAAAAGGACGGCCTGAGGGCATCACAAGAGGTGGCAGCTCTCCACCCTTTGCAGCCTCAGAATTGCAAGGGAGAGAGATTTTTGCCTTAAGAAGAAAGCCACAGAGACCCAAGTACCAGAATGGTGGCAGCAGCCAAACCAGGTTCCAAAATGGTGCTGACATGGAGAATTTGTTTCTTGGAACCAGGGTCAGAGCGCTCAGCGATCTAGGCCCTTGACCCCTACAGCCAAGAGAGAAGGAAGTCTGGCTACTGCTCCAGCTGGCAGCAACCCTTGGCATCATCCATGTGGCATTCATTTTAGGCACATTCAGAACATAGGAGCTGAGGCTAAGAAGGCTTCCACCTCGATTTCAGAAGGCCTGGGAGGCCAGGCAGTGTGCCCCTGAGAGGGCAGTGTGTGAAGCAGAGAGTGAGAAGCCAATTCAGTGGAAACCCCAGAAGTTTGGGAAATCCAGAAATGTGGATCACCTAAAGGAAACTACAAAGAAAGAGCAAATCTAGCCTAAGAAAAAAGCCATGTAAACTACCACTAAGAGTGCCATAGGGATGGAGCCATGTAAGGTCTTTGGAGCTCACAATTCAGCACAGACTGCTTTGGATATTCCAGTTGGAACTATGGGATTTACTGTTTACTCTGCTGGATTTTGGACATGCGTTGGTCTCAGTGTTTTGTATTACCCTGTTGTTTGCAACGTTTGGAATGGTAATGTTTATCTTGTACCTTTGAATGTTGGATATGTTTAACTTTTCTTTTATACAGGGGCTCACAGTTGAGTTTGCCTTGGATCTTGGAGGAGACTTGGGATTTGGACTTTTCAGCAATGCTGAAACTGTTAGGACTTTTGCAACTCTTCCAGATGGACTAAAATATCTTTTGCACAAAGGGATGTGTATGAGACTTTGGGGGTCCAGGGGCAGAGTTATGGTTTATGTCTAATTGTTCCCCCAAAGCCTCATGCAATCATGGGGTGGGGACTTCTAGAGTTCAAGACTTGTCTCATGATCCACTGGGACTATGTGTTTTAGTACTGATGGGATTATGGGTCTGAGTACTTCTGGGATTATGGGTGTGGCCTAAGGCGGATAGGCTGAGTCAGAGAGCCTGAATGCAATATAGAGAGAGACAGATTCACGCTGTTGCTCTCTGCTGCCCTGGTGGGTCGGTTGCCTCTGTCGCAACTGCTATTCTGCCGCCATGAACTGGATGCTCTCTGCCCTGTTCTACTCAGCCTTGGGCCAGCCAAATATGGACTGAGACCTCCAGTAACTGTGAGCTAAATAAACCTTTCCTTCCTTCATTTTGAGTGTTGGGTATTTGTCCCAGCAACAAGTAAAAAGTAACTAAGACACCCCCTTTTCCTGTTATTAACCCAGTCTTCCCAGTTGGCACAATGAAATTAAATTCCACCTGGTTGTCCCCTGTTCCAGTTGCCTTGACTAACATTACTATTAAAGACAGATAACTCAATGGAAATATGAGCAAACTATCTGAATAAGCATGTCAGAAATAATAAAATGCAAACAGTCTATAAACTATGAAAAATACCCAACTTCATCAGTTGTTAGGATTTGAAAAAAATGTGACAAAAAATTAATATACTTTTCTCTCAAGTTATAGTTAGCTGTATTAGGAACCTTTTGTTTTTTTTTAATGAAAGCCAAGGGCCTCATGCATGTTAAGCATGCTGTCATTGAGCTATACCCATAGCCCCAGAAATTTCTAATACATTCAAAATATTTCACAAAAATTGAGATATAGGGCCAGGGAGATATCTTGGTAGTCTAGGCACCTGCCTGACAAGTGTAAGGACCCAGGTTCGATCCCTGATATCCCACGCATTCTGGCCCTGAGCTGAGTCCAAGCTGCATAGTGAGACTTTGTACCAAACAAATAAATAGATTTTTAAAAACTGAGATATAAAATTCTGTTCATATTTAACTAAATAGAAAAAACAAGTTATTTTCATATTTATGTATCAATTACTCACAATGTAGCAAGTACTATG
>PVKN010026112.1:0-13913 GCA_004027915.1 Capromys pilorides
TCATTTGTATTGGCTTCTTCTTTCTCATTGATGCCTATTAGTCTTACATTGTTCATCTTTGCATCATCTTGCAGGTGTTGAATTATTTTTTCCTACATCCTAATTGTTTTTAAGAGATCTTTTCTTACCTTTTCACTAGCTGCAATAGTATCTTTAAGGTCTGAAAATCTATTTTCACTTTCATTGAAATAGTTTTGCCAACTTGTGGTTGAGATTTTAAGTTTCTGTATAGCACTTGGAATCTGTTTCATGCATTCTATTACTTTCCTATATTGTTTATTCAAGGATTCCATCATTTTTCCATTCTCCTCCATTTTTTTTATCGGAGTCTTCTTTAGAACCTCTTAGTACTTCTTTTACTATAGGTATCATTTCTTTTTTTACTTCAGAAATTATTTCTGATCTGATTTCCTCTATACTTTCCACAATTGTTTTTTTACTTCAAATGTTATTATTTCAGGTGTATGGTTTCTAATTTCTTCTATGCTATTGTCGCCTTCATTTGTTCTGGGTGGGCTTGGGTTTTGAGAACTTGCTTTGCTCCTTCTCTTTGTCATTTTGCATAGCCCTACCTTCTGACCTTTGGTGTAGAGCTTTGGTAGAGTTCTTACCTTAGCACCACATCTGGATCTACCCAGTTCAAACTCATCCAGGTGGGTGTGGCTTGGGTCTGGCTGCTGAGCTCCACTTCTTCCTGCTGCAGCCCTTGGAGATAAAGCTGCTGTGCCACTCTGGGAAGATGTTCTGCTCCTGGATCAGCTGGGTGGGTCTTGTCTCTAGCCTCTGCAGGGAGTTCTGCTGCAGTTTTCCACACCAGGCACATCTGATGGATGAAGTTCCACTCATGTGCTGGGCCTTGTTGCTGGGTCGAATGAGTTTCCAGCGGACCACCAGCTATCTCACTCCCACACCGAGCATGGTTGCTGGGTTGAATCCTTTGTATGTTTTAGAATAAGATACGTCATTTGCAAATATTGTTCTATTGGGTTTGACTTCTTGAAGCAAAACATTTTTACTTTGAGCTCCCAAACCCCATCTACCTTAGCTTTCTGTAAATGAACACTATTTGCCTCTCATGTTGAAGGATGGGGTTGGTGGTGGAGGTAGTTTACAAGATTCCTAGTACAAGAATATTGTCTTCTGTCAATGTATCTGAGTGTAGTTTCTTTGATAGTCCTCAGCTGTGTGTGTGTGTGTGTGTGTGTGTGTGTGGTGTCCTAGGATGCTGAGCTTCATCGGTCCTTCTGTCCCTCTTGGCTACATAATCACTCATCTTCTTTTCCTTCCTGGGAAGCTTTGCCTGTACGGCCTCTGCCTCCTTCTCTGCTCAGCACCCTGATGCTTCGTGACTCTTCTCAGCAGTTTTGCAGTTAGGAGAGAGTTTTTTGCTCCCTGGGATGTTTACTTATTTATAATTTATTTAGTACAGGGTCTCACTACACAACTCGGACTCATAGCAATCCTCCTGTCTCAGCTTTCCCAGTGCTGGGATTACAGGCATGCACCTCCATGCCATTTCTATAGCTGGCACAGTATGCTCAGGGTTCCAGGGCAGCATAGCATGCAATACTGGGCATCAGACTCAGGTCCTTGCATATGCCAGGCTGGCGCTTAAGCCGCTGAGCTATCTCCCCGGCCTGGGATGGTTTATTGGAATGATCTCTTCTGGCGCTTCTCAGCTCTATGAAAGATGGTAGCAACAGCCCAACTAATAGTTCTGCTGCAAATTAGCATATTGTTTCCTGGGCTTAAAATTAATGCCAGGCACGGTGGCACATGCCTGTAATTCTAGCCCTTGAGAGGCTGAGGCAGGAGGATCACTGTGAGTTCGAGGCCAGCCTGGGATACGAAATGAGTTCAAAGGCAGCCTGAACTGCATTGACGGGCCCTGTCTCAAAAACACAAAAAATAAAAATAATTTCATAAAAATAAAATGAATATCTGTAACTTGAAGTTTGCAGTGTTCTGTATCTCCTAATCATGCTGATAGGTGTCAGATTGGCGTGGTCCTATTTGTTCTTTTTGTTGATTTGTATACAAAGAATGTGGAGGCTTATACGTGTGTAGAGAGGCGATGTGGGTGAAGCCACCACTTGATTGTTCTTGGTGAACTTTTCATTTCGGAGCACCACTTTTGTAATGCATGTATGCGGTCTTTTTTAAAATCTTTATCTCTACATTTTTAGGTCCTGGTATCACATGCTTAATTTGAGAATTTTTTATTCTCTCGTTGCTCACTCTTCATAATAGGCTGTCTTTGTACTGTGAACACAGCATTCTTACTGGTATTTGGGATTACTGATTAGAAAATATATAAAAGTTCCTCTCTTATTCTTTCATTATTTATTTCCAGTGATCATTCTGTTTATTCACTTTAGCCTTTCTACTTTGGCTTTATTCATTTCAGAAGGTGGTTGGCTTCCTTTTCATATTTGTGAATGATGGTTATACTTACTGCCATTGTCTGGCCGGTGCTCCTCCATTAGCTGGGTAGGTTTGTGTAACCGAAGTCTTTGCCAGTAAATAGGAGGAGACCCGAGCCGAAACTGCAACAGCCAGGAGGCCCTGTAGACAGACTTCCTTTCATGCAGGACTTTTGATTGTATGTTTGTTTTGTTTCGTTTCCTTTGGTTTTCTTTTGTGAAAGGAAGTCATTCTTGGCCTAGGCTGGCCTCCAGCTTCTGGGTTGTGGTCCTCCCTGTAGCTGGGACTACAGGTACGCACCGCGTTACCCCGCGTGGAGTTTTATTCATTTTAATAAACAGTAAATCTTAGTCCCTTTCCTTCTTGCCGAGACAAAAATGCCCAACACCCACAGCTCAGAGGAGAGCTGTATCGTGGCTCTCGGTTTACAAGCTTTCTCCTCTGTGGTGGGCAGCCTCCAGGCACCGGCGGCTCTGGAAGGGTCTGGTGAAGGGGGTCTGCTCAGCTCCCGCAGCCCAGGAGCAGCCGGGAGCCTGGAAGGGGATGCAGCTTCCGAGCCACCGCGTAACCGGCCTCTCCCGACAAGACCCCACCTCCTAACGGCAAGCCCACTGCTCCACCCCATAACTCAATCGCCTTTCAAAACCCGCATCTTTGACTGCGTGAGGCTGGGGGGACTCAGGTGAGAGCACTGCGCTCTGGCTGCAGGGATTTTCAGTCAATTCCATGCCTGCAAGAACGCGGTTTTGCTGCTTTCTGGGTCTTTTGGTGGGGGGCACAGGAACGCCTTACATGCTGCTCTGCCTTCTGCCGAGCTTCAGCACGCACCCTAAGAGCTGTGCCAAGAGAGGTTCGCGCGGCTGTGGCTACAGATGCGGCCAGCGCCACCACTCCCTGCTGTCTGTCCACAGGTGGAGAGCGGCAGCTAGGCCAGCAGGTCCATGTGTGGCCCCCCGGAGTGACGGAGTGACGGAGTGACGTCACCTGCCAGCTGGTTAGCAGTGCAGAATCCCAACTTCTGGCACCTAAACTAGTGTACTCAGTAGGCCCCTTAGGCCACCAGTGTGGACCTCATAGTTTGAGCAATATTGTAAAGAGCTCTAACTAGTTTCTCGGCTCTTCCTGCCCCTGTCGCTAATATCAGGAGGAAGGCTGGCTGTCTTGGCTGCTGAAAAGCCTTCGGGAGTTGCGTCCTCCATTTGCAAAGATTCTTCCCATCTAAGGTCCGATCCTCTTCTAGCGATGCTCTCTGTCTTCTGAGCCTCCCTAGTTTTTTCTTTCCAAAGATTTAATGTTGATCTCTAGAAATGAAGATCATTTAAAGAAATTCCTGGTGGTGCGCACGTGTGTGGAGAGCTCTCTAGAAGCTTTGTAAATACCTGCTTTACTTTATATCACTACGGCCAGGAGAAAAGTTTAGAAATGCATTTTTAATTCCTCTAATTATGTATATATTTAGCATGTTCAATGGGTTTTGTTTTTATTGCAGCTTTATATGAGACTGCTATTGATTAAGAACATGTTTGCTTCTCTTTCAATTTAAATTTTAAAAACTTGGGCTCAGGAATATAGCTCAGCTATATAAGTGCCTGCCTGGCAATTGCCAAGGTCCCGAGTTCGATCCCCAGTACCACAAAATACATACATACATACGATTTTTTAAAAATTGATAGGAAAATGGAATTTGAAGTGTGAAAGCTAAAGAGGAAGGAGTGTGAGGAAAAGATCACCTCAACCTTCAGGCAACCTGGTGAGGAATTTGGTCAGCTCAGAGCAGGTGGGTGCCACTACCAGATGTTCTGGGGGAGCTGTGTGGGTATCTTGCAGGGAGGCAAAAGGCAACCCCTTCACTATCACATGGCCATATCAAGTCACTGGCCATATTCCATCACCCCATAAAAAGGGAGTGTCCCCTAAGTATTGTGTACTGCATAAATGACTACAGCTGATTCCCTAAGTTTTACTTTTCTTTAACTCTAGATTTTATTTTCAAATAACCCATGAGATTAGGTGAGGTTTTTCGTCTTTAAAATTTTTAAGGAAATCATTTAATGTTAAACGTGCATAGAAATCAAAAGACAAGCAGAATAAACACCTAAGTTCCTGTCAATCAGATACAGCAGTGACCGACCCATGGCCAAATATGGTTCATCTCTCTCTTTTTGTCATATTTCAGTGTCTTAAGTGTGCATTTTAATAACATGCTATCTGTCATCACATTATGAAACTCCTTAGGATAACCAAATAATTCGGTTTTCAAATTTTTCTTATCCTCATCCTTTTCACTTTATTTGAATCTGGATCCAGAAAAAAAAACACAAGAAACGGAAACGGACTGGGTGTGCATAGCTGCTGGTGGCCCTGTGGATTCCTCCTCTTCCTCTGAGCAGAGCAATTTTGAGGTCCCTGGAGCCACCTGAGCGACATTACCAGCCATCTGTGCTCCTGGAGCACATCCAAACCCTCCTGTTGGTTTGGGCAGGGAGTGTGCTTTGCATCAGGGACAAGGCTAGAGTCACGGCACTTGGCCCACTGAAAAGGAATGAGGGCCTCAGTGCCACAGAGAACATGGGGGGAACCTGGGAGGAGGCACTGACGGATGCAGCAGAAGACACGAATTGAAAAGTGAAAGAATCTGGACCTAGTGTGCTTTTCACAAGATAGTGTGAACTTCGTGGCATGAACATCAGTCTCAGAGTCTAAAGACTTTGGCCAGATCTTAATTCTGCTTGTCAGGTGCGACTTTGGGTGAACTGTTTTTTCTAAACATCCTCAAAGCTATTTGCTCGTATAAAATAAAAATGCCATTACCATCCTTAATAGAGCAGCCATGGGGCTGGCGAGATAACTCAGTGGTCTAAAGCGCCTGCTTAGGCAAGCTTAGGCAACTGCAGGGACAGTGGTTCGATCCCCTGCACCACATGCTGCACCAGCCCCACCCCCAGGGCAGGCTGAGCTGGCCATAACATAAAAAAAGAAATAAATAAAGTTTTTTTTTAAAAAATAGAGCAGCCATGATTTGTGCAGGAGTCTAGCGCATCACAGGACCTCAGCGTTAAAAAGAATAGAAGGGGTAAAACTCAGAGGAGTAGATATTACTGAGTGATGTTTAGCAGTAATACCCTATGGGAAGGCTATCTTCAAGCCACTGTCATGAGTTTTCTTTCTGAGCTGTGATGTATAGCGCCAGGGATATAACTCAATGGCACCGCGCCTGCCTGGGAAGTGCAAGGTTGCAAGGTCCTGAGTTAAATTCCTGGTACCAAAAATAAATAAATAAAAAACACTGAACTCTGTGAGATGCATCCCTTTACACGCAGGTGTTACCCAGCAGATCCCGCACCAACGTTCCCACATCAAGGTTACTCAGATGCTGTGTAACTCAGACGCTTGATCTGGGCTTGGGCTTGGGCCTGGTCTGCCTGGAGCTTAGAGGAGCATTACTGTGACCGGCTTCTGCCCTTATGTCAGGTGGGGAGGCCATAGGTTAGAGCTGTTCATTTCCTAGTCAAAGAACAGTTGTGTTTATCTGCTGTGTCGTATTTGCTGAGCATTCCCAGCCCTGCCTGGCTTAGCAGCCCTGGTGCTACCTTAGAACTTCTCCACACAGTTGTGTGGCTTAAAGAAAAGAAAGAGCAGACAAGAAGAGTGCTGGCGTCAGATACGCAACAGAGCCACGCCAGGTTGCCAAGGGGGGAAAGTGAAGGGAACCCATGGGATGTGAGCCTCAGTGGGAGAGGGCTCTGAGCTTGAAATCTGGGTTGGTGCTGTGGTGTCAGGGAAGGCACTTCTGGTAGCTTTTATTTCTTTATCTCTAAAATGGAGACAGGTGGATGTCATAAGCCTAAGTGAGATAAACTAATTGGGACAAACCCAAGAGCTCAAGAAGTAGTAGGTAGGTGACCTAAAGTAGCTGTTTCTGCTGCAAGTGACCAATTTGGTTTAAATTTTAAAATGGTTTTCCTTTCTCACACTTTCAATTGTTTAATCTGTTAGTTTCGCTTTTTGAGATAGAGTCTCATTACCACTGCCAATAGTATACAAACACACACACACACACACACACACACCCACACACCACTATTTAATTCTCACATCAACCTATTTTTTAATTTAAAAAAATTTATTGATACATATTTACAGTATATACAAATTACATCATAGTACTTTATTATTTATGCTTTATAAATAGATTCTGAGACACTAGAGGGGTGAAGTAGCTCCTTCCATCACAAAAGGATAAAAGAAATGCACATTATATATAAATGATAGAATTCAGAATTCAGATCTAGACTGGTTGGTTTCAGAATTAGCGCTTTAAACCACTTCCCTGTTAGCAATATTTTTCTACTTTTACAGAGGAGGAAATGCATTTGAGGAAGGTTAGGCAGTCTTTCCGATGTCCCACTGCCTGGACTGCACACGAGGCAGAGTTCAGTCTTGAGGCTCTCGAGGGTCCCCCTGCCTACTGGGGGGTCACCGAGTGCTCAGCAGCCCCTACGCCTTCCTTCAGGCATGGGCGAGCGTGCTCCTATGGAGTGTCACACTCTTGTCAGCCAGAAAGAGGCCCAGAGAGGGTTAGGCGATGCAGTGCTGTCCTATAGAGGCTGTCAGCCCAGGCGGAAGAGGGGGTTGGCGCCTGTGTGGGGAAATCTGACCTGTCCTCACCTGTGTGGAGCAGGGTGGCACAGGAGTCTGTGGCGTGGAGGAGGCGGGACCTGGCCAGAGCCAGGACAAACCCAGGGGCCTCACCTGACCATTGACGGCATCTCCCTTCTTTACAGTGCAGAGGCTGCAAGCATCGGATTTGTCATTGTCATCGACAGAAGAAGGGACAAGTGGAGCTCCATAAAGGCATCCTTGATGCGGATAGCTGTGAGTATTGTGCGCTGCTGTCATCAAAGTCATTTGGATGGTCTGTCCAACTTCTTCCTATCAACGTTCTGGGGAACTGTATGTCAACTTTTGAGGGACTCTCTGTAGCTGGTGCTGTCACATTCATGTCCGCTCTGCCACCTGAGGGCGTCCTACAGGCAACACCTGAGCAAGTCAGGGGCTCCCTGCATCTCTACCTTCCTGACTTTCCTGCCACCAAAGAGGGCAGGCAAGGGGGATGGGAAGTCAGTGTCCAAGAGTCACCGCAGCCCACTAGGGGTTGGCGCACACACCCACGAGTCTCCGCACCCCTCCCTTGGGCCATACGTCAGATACAAAATCTCGGGGGGCCCCAGCCCCTTGTGCCTACAGTGGTCACTCCTCACTTCTAATATCCTGGCTCTTGGGCTTGCTATCTGTCTTCCCCTCCACTTCCTCCGTCAGGCTCCTTGGAATCCGCTCCCCAACAAACCCCTCGTACCCAAGTCCTTATCTGGATGCTCACTTTACAGATGACCTGATTTAATACAGTCCTTATTTCAAATAACTTTCACATATGAGAAGGAAAATGGCAAAATCAGACAAAATACCGCCTATGCAAGCTGTGGGAGGTGCGCGTGCGCTTGGCATTCAATAGCGAAACCTTGGATGGGCATCCTTTCTTTCCTTAGTGGTCTGCTTTTGATCCCCTTTGTTGCCTCTCGGTGAGTAGATGTGCTCCTCCTCTGTGGGGACCTCAGACCCAGGAGCTCAGGCACATGTGAGACAGAGACGCCACAGACAGGGACAGGGATGCTGGATTCTCACTGTAGCGCAGATCCTTGGGCGGTGAGCACGGGCTGAAGAGGACAGGAATGGCAGGGTGGGGTGTGGTAGGGGAGCTAGCATGGGGTGGGCAACATTGGAAGCCCCACTGTGCCCTCCTAGAGCAGCAGCTGTGCTTTCCCACATGTGCCCCGAGCTGCCGTCAGACCCATTAAGGCTCACTCGGGTGCAGTGTGCCTGGCCGACTTGCCCTGGCGCAGCACGGCCAAGTGCGTGGGTCCCTGGTTTAGGAGACTGCATTTGGAAGATGCGCAGGGGACACCCCTTTCTCTGGCTACATGGATTTTGTTCCTTTAGTTTAGTTTGGAATATAGGACTTTGAGAAAACTACACCCAACTAGTAGCTGGACATAGTAGTCCACAAGTTCAAGGTCAGCCTGAACCCTGTCTCAAAAAGTGGAAAGGAAAGGAAGAGAAGGAGGAAATGGGGGGGTGGGAGGAAAAGGAGGGAAAGAAGAAAGAAAGAAAGAAAGAGAGAAAGAAAGAAAGAAAGAAAGAAAGAAAGAAAAAAAAAAAGGAGTCTTTGCTTACTAGTTTGGGTTTATTTGAACTGTAAAGTGTCCCTCTGCTCTGAAATTCCGCGAAATCTGTTTTAAGTCTTTGGCATGCGTAGCACCCACCTTAACTGTTTCTCTTGTGATTTTGGGTGAGAAGGAAGCAAAGCAGGCCTCGGTAACAGACGGCATCTTCTCTCCACCCTGACACTTTCCATGCAGGTGGCATTTCCGGGAAACCTGCAGCTCATCTTCATCCTCCGTCCTACCCACTTCCTTCAGAAGACGTTCATGGACCTCGGCATCAAGTACTATCGAGACGAATTCCGGATGAAGGTGCCGGTAAGTGTGGCTGAGTGCCAGCTCGCTGTGTGAGTAGAGTCTCGGCAGGTGGCAAGGCAGGGGCAAGGCCGGGAGGGCATCTGGGCAAAAGCATGGAGCGGGCGCGCGCACTTCCTGTGGGCCATGGGTGCCTCATTTTTGTTGGAAGGCAAGGCAAGGAAACAGGGAGTAGGCCCTGGGCTGGAGGACCACGTGTGTGGGTCTTATTCAGTGGGCCCGGGGGACTCAGTGCTCACTTCTGATGTGGCGTAAGAGTCAGTAGTGTGCTGTTCACAAGCCAAAAACAAAACTAAAACTGAATCTAAAAAATTCAAAACGGAGCCTGTTGTTTTGGCAAGCAGAGGTGAAGAAGCAGACAGTGGAGGCGGTGGCTACCGGCAGGGAAGGGTGACGGGCCCTGCTCACAGCACAGTGAATGCGCATGCTCTGACCTCCGGGGGGCGTGGCCACCGCTACCCCTGCGCTGGGCGCAGAGCTGCGCAAGCAGCGATGCTCACTGTCCAGTTGTTTGCAGCAGCAGAAGGCTGGGAGTAGCTCGATGCCCAGCAGCGGGCTTGTCAAGGTCAGGCAGAACGACTCTGTGCAGCCACTCAGGGTGGTAAGGTACGGAGCAGAGCCCTGGAAACGGCCATGGGGCTTTTGAAAGTAAACTTACCCTCAGCTATGATTCAGCTAAGAAATTAGAACATGCCTACACGCATGCGCCCGTGCGCACAGACAAATATCAACAGGAAAGTAGAAAAATAACATGAAACAATGAAAAGCAATGAAGGCTGATCCCTGTAAAACTATGAATGTATCTGAGAAATATTCTCTTGAGAGATAGAAGCTAGACACCAAAAAATACACCAAGCTGGGCACGATGCCACATGCCTGTAACCTGAATGAACACTAGGGAGGCCGGGCAGGGGCACCACCGTGAGTCTGAAGCCAGCCTGGACTACACAGCAAGACCCTGCCTCAAATATATGCCTTTAAGGCTCCTTTTGTATAAAGGTCAAGAATAGGCGAAACTAAGCTGTGGTATTAGGAGTGCAGGGCGATGGGGCCTGAGCGGAAGGAGGCGCAGGGCCCTCTGCGTGGAAATGGTCTGCAATCAGATCGAGTGCCACTGCACGTGTGTGCCTTTGGCAGCATTGCCTGAAAGATGCCCGTAAAAGCTATGCATTTTAGCAGTGTTAAGCAGATCTCAACCGAAAATGAGAAGTAGAAAAAATGGGTAATTCCAAAGTGATGCAGACTGGGGGTCGCTGGGAGGCAGCTTGGTGGTAGAGCGCTTGCCCAGCGCGTGGGAGCGGCAGGGTTAGGTGCTCAGCAGTGCCCCCTAATGCGTGCCTACGCACAGGCGTCGCTTTGCAGCACCAGGACAACGGGGGAGGGGGGCGGGAGGGGGAGGGGCTTTACCCTGAGGCACGTGGTGGCCCTTTTTTATTTTAATTTTGACACTGGGTCTGGAAAGTGCCCAGGTAGAGCCCAACGCTGAGAGCCCCCCTGCCTCAGCCTCCATGCTGGGCTCACGGGCGTGTACCACCCTGCCCTACACAGTCATACTTTGGCTCGTGAACCTGACTTGCTCTGTGACTCCAGGGAAGATGGCTGCATTCTGGTTCATGAGGGGAAGATGGCTGCATTCTGGTTCATGCGGGGAAGATGGCCAGGGTCGTGGTCATCACCCGATGCAGAGTTTGCAAACAGAAGCAAAATTTTGCCAAAACAGTATTCCTGTATTTGGGTTTTTAAATGTTTATTTGAAATAATTTGAAACTCAGAGAAAAGTTACAAGTATAAAAATAGCCTAAGAATATCACACACCTCTGCACAAATTCACTGATCTTTTGGGAGCGTTCGGCCCCCTCCCTGGCTCATCTGTGTGTCACATTTATAGTACACATCTATGTATGTACACACACGGACAAAGTGTAAGCATCATAGAATATAGAGAAAGGCTATGGAAATGTTTCAGGTTAGAGAAGATGGAAGAGCAAGTAGTGGCTTTTAGGACATCAAAATATTTGATGAATGTAGTCCCCTGAAAAAGTATAGCGTGCCTCATTTGGGGCTCATGTAACGGCTCCCATGATTTGCTCTGGATTACACAATCCCAGCAGTGGTTTGTGTCCTTGTCAGGGTGTCACCCGGGCCCATGGTGCTCATGCACCCTCATTGGTGATGTTTACCCCTACTTATAGTATTGTATGGCTTCCCAAAAGTGTTATTTCTCCTGCAACTACCACAGTCATGGATCCCTGGGGACATGCTTAAGACGATGCAAACATTCTGCTCCAAAAAAAAAAAAAAAAAAAGCAAAACCGTCTCTTTGCTATTCACTAATGATTCCTGCCTAATGCATTCTTTATTTTTATTTTTATTTATTTTTTTTTATGGCCAGCTCAGCCTGCCTTGGGGATGGGGCTGGTGCAGCATGTGGTACAGGGGATCGAACCACCGTCCCTGCAGTTGCCTAAGCTTGCCTAAGCAGGCACTTTAGACTGCTAAGCCATCTCACCGGCCCAGCAGTCTTTATTGTAGGATGGAAAAATATTGATTTTTAGCCTCAGCGTTCCCCCAACATTACTAATTAGAGGTTGGTGTTCTACTGTAAACTAGCGCATAGATTGTAATTGTAGATTTTTATTTTTTCAATACTTTATACTTTATTAGTGTCCTGAATTATTTTGGGGCACACATTGTCCAAGAGTTGACCAGTAGGGGCCTTCAAGCCCTTGCATCTATGTACTTTCTTAGTACTTCTTTGCTTTCTGGCCTAATATGATAGTCTAAACTCACTTTGTCCACATCCAGGTCCAACCCTGGACTCAGCTGTGTAGCCCTGTCCTTCCAGCTCCTTTCAGTGTGGTGTGGTATTAAAGCTCAAGACCCAGCTGTGGAATGTTCTCCCCCACCTGGATGTCTTTGCTTTTAAGCCCTTTCAGCAATAGAAGCTATAAATGTATGCACATACAGGTGCACATGTTTGTAATTATGTACACACATTGTGTGTGTGTGTGTGTGTGTGTACATATGTGTGTACATGCTGCAGTCAGGGGCTGTCAGGGGAACAATTTAGTATAGGACATATAATTTATAAGAATTATAATAGTCACCCAAGGAATCACATACAAAGAGTACAAGAAATCTGTCTACATACTGAAGACCAAAGAATCCAGCTGAGGACCTGGATCCCACGGCAGTGTCCTGCATGAATTCAGCTGAAGACCTGGAGCCTGGAACAGCATCCCCCAGGAGTCCAACTGGAGGCCAAGAGCCCACAACAAAGTCTCATGCAGGCCTGTTTCATAGATCTGCACAAGAGAGCCCTAAATATCAGTGGTAAAAGCTAGAAAGTCTGGGCCAGTGGAGTGAAGGATCTGTGCCAGCAGACTGAGGGATCTGCACTAGAGCTAGGAAGCAACACTCAGTGTAAGCACCAGAGCTCCCCCTAATGTAACACGGTTATCCTCAGCAACAGTGAGGCCCTGAGCTCCTCCAGCGATGAGGAACGCTGAGTGCCCATCAGGAAAGCCAACGTGGCCAGCGCCTTGAGGAAAACCAACAGCTCCCTACAGCTCCCTACAGCTTCCTAACAGCTTCCAACAGCTTCTGAACTTCATGTCCAGCTCTGCCTCCTGTGCTGCTGGCAACAGCCCTCAGGTGGCCTCCCACAGCCAGCACCAGGCTGGTTCAGTTCAGCTAGGTGTAACAAGTTGACCACGAGTTGGAAATCCACCACAGTACCACAAGTATACATGTCTGCTTATACCTTAAATTTCAGCCCTGTAAGACCACATTTTTAAGTGGAGACAAAAGCAAGGACAGAATGGTATATCCAGTATGTACCAATTGGGTAAAATACAGGGACACAGATATGGTAATCTGTGTAATTACCTGAGGTACCTCAGGAAAAGCATACAATATACAAGAAAATATTAAAAGAGGCTGTGTCCTGGGTGCAGGATAGGAGGCCTTTGGATAAGAAAGGAGAATAATTTTTCTATTTAGGCAGCCTTTTTCTGTTTGACTTTATTACCATTTGTACATGGTATCTATTCAAAACAAAACAAAAAAACAATTTTAATTAAAATTGCTTTGAAAGAATATCCAACTCATGTCAGTAAAGGCCAGCCTTTTAGATAGGGGATTTTCCTCATTTCTCTCTCTCATTTTTAAGCCTCCTTCACCCTTTCAGTTCCTTTTCCATGAGCAGTCATATGGCTAAAAATATGTTTTTCCTTATACTTTGGGTAACTGCCAAACTCAAAATGAATTTCCCATTCTATTTTAATTACTTGCTGTAAAGTACTTGACTGAGTGTTTGAGGCAAATATGAGCCCAGAATTTCTTACTCAGTTTTCTTGACTTGAACAATGATTGACATTTGGGGGGAAAAAAATGATGACTTCTAAGGAGCCAGTGCCCTGACGTAACTGGCATGGGCTCTCCTCCCCTTTGGGAGTGAAGCCTGGTCAGTCTCTTCTTGCCTTACAAATGGTTTGGAGTTTGCAGTGAACCTGGCGTAAATGTCAGCTCTTCTCCGGCTATCTGTGGAACGTGCCTTTCTCAGCAATGGGCTGTACAGACTCGCACATGACCTCTGCCCTGCTTTTCATGGGCTGTACCTGCCCTGAGGAGGGCTAGCACTTCTTCTCTGACTGCTTCTATTTCTGGTACCATACGTTGATTCTATATTGATCCTACTCTTAATTTCAAACTAAAATCAATTTTTTTATTTTATTTATTTATTTATTTATTTTTATTTTATTTTATTTTAAAGAGTAAAAACAGCAGAAACAAATATAGAAAAACAGTAACAAGCAAGAGTACATATAGTACAGAATCTCAAAAAAAGAACAAAAATTTAACAATGGTTGTATTACATATCTTCATCATCAAATCTTTTTAGATTAATAGATATAGGTATGTAAGATTGGTCAAATAATGAAATACTTTCAATAA
>PVKN010026113.1:0-13951 GCA_004027915.1 Capromys pilorides
TTTAAATAAATTCTTAGGAAATGGTTGGTCTTTCTTTGTACTTTTTCACTTTTAATTTTTTCTTCAAAATTAAAATTAACCATGGTATATTTTAGATGCATTTTCAATACCAGCCCTTTGAAAATGAACACTGAGTTTGCTTTTAGTTTTCAGTTTGTACAGTACTATTTAGAAAAATGACTTGGATTGATAGACTTTATATAACTGTGGTTTACAACCTGATGTTCTAAAATATAGGTGGCGGGGTGACAGAATCACGCCGATGCCCCACGTGGCCCGTGCGCTTGTGGCCGGCGTCTGCCTAGCGCCCTTCACCAGGTGCACTGCGCTGCAGGCTCTGCTCGCAGTGTGTCTCACACCCCAGAACTCTGGATTTGTCCACCTGGGTGAAGCTTTGCACCTCTTGACCACTGCTCCCAACCCCACGTGTAACTCAGATCATGCAAGATTTGTCTTCCTGTGCCTGGGTCATTTTCCAGAGCACTGTGGCCCTGGTTCATGCGTGGTGTCACCATGCGACAGGGTTTTCTCCCATTGTCCCTGGGTGCAGCAGCTAATGCAAACTCATAAACCCATGTTTTGTTTACACACACATTCCATGTAAAATATGTGAATTTAATAGATAAATTAGATACCAAAAACCTAGATTTTAGAGGAATATATAAGATGACTGATTTATTGAGGGAAAATGTTGTAATTCCGAGAATATTTGTAGAAAAATGCAGAAAACTACTTTGTCAAAGCAGGATTTTTTTTTTCAATGTAACCGTTTGAATTTTCTCTTGAAAAAGAAAGGAATAAAAGTATATAGGGAAATGCCACACGGGATAAGTCAGGCATCAACAGCCACAGATAAGCATGGTGAGATTAATTAGCATCTTGCCAGCTGGAAGGCACACTTAGGAAACATGAGCCTCTGGCGCTGTCGCCATGCCCAGGAGCTAGAGGACAGAGTGGGCAGGGTACAAAGAAGAGGGCAGGGGTGCGGCAGGTCGGTGAGAGTGGCAGTGCGAGAAGGTGCCCACGTTGCCCGGCCAGCCAAGCGCACACCCTGTTCACCTGCACCTGGCCCTTGGGGTGCTGCCCTCAAACGTACCCACCAACCACTCGATGTGCACTATAGGCAGCGGCTGGAGGGGGTGTGCAGGGCAGCTGCTGGAAGACCACAGGGTACAGGTCTCAATGACCAAGCTCATCGGCACTGTGGGGCCCACACCAGCACAGCCCAGCTATAGGGGAGGTGGGAAAGGGTCTCTGGACCATAGCGGTGACTTCCAGAGCAGGGGTGGACAGAAGAACACAGGCTCGTTAGCAGAGGTGGGACGGTTCGGCCTCAGAGCCAGTGTTCTAAAGGAGCTACTGACAATAGCTGTGTGACAGAGAGAGACCTTTCGTGCAGGAAAGGAATTAAGTAAGGGCATGGCTTGTTTATCTATAAACATCCATGCACGTGCACCTTGTTTTTAGAAGCACCCAGAAAGGGTAACCTGAGGACACCTGAAGGAGGTTACCTGTGGGATCTGAAGGTGGAGGAATGAGGAGGAGGGAATGAAGGCAAGCGAGGAAGCGGTGTCTCTCCCCACCCTGTTCACAGTCCAGGGCTGGGACCCAAGAACCACGGGAATGTGGTGCTGTCCAGAAGAAATTAAGAATGGGAGACGGGATGACCTAGAGACTGGAAACAGAGGGAAACAGGCAGCGTACCTGTCGCCAACTGATGGCATTTCCACCCTAGAAAATGCATGAGCTGTGGTTATGTCAGATACGCTAAGCTGTTACACACATGCTCCACAACATATGCACTTTATTGTGGGTCATCAAAATGGAAAATGTGTTGTAAAAAATCATCACCCAAAGAAAAAAATTATTTTAAGTAGCTTCTGCATACAACTCTTCAACTATGTATTTCTTAGTGGGATATATTCTAAGATTAAAAGCTACCATGACCTTAAACTTTAGTCAATTTATAGTTAATATTACTATTGGTATTTTGTAAAATGCCACGGATTGATTATTTAGTAATCTTTACTTTAAAGGAAAACTGAACCTTTGCAATGGGAAGATCCGATGGTGAATAGCTCCATTGCCAAATGGAGCAACCCTGGTTGTGGTGCTGGTGGTGGTGATGGCGCTGGTGATGGTGCTGATGATGGCTGTGGTGATGGCTATGGTGATGGTGCTGGTGCTGGCTGTGGTGCTGGCTATGGTGATGGCGGTGGTGGTGGTGTTGGCGGTGGTGCTGTTGGTGCTGGCCGTGGTGTTGGCAGTGGTGGTGGTAATGGTGATGGCGGTGGTGATGGCAGTGGGGCGCAGGGGAACATAGCGCTTCCTGGGTGAAAGAGCCACCAGTGACCACATGCCACAGTGAGGGCAGAGCCAGCCCTGACCCCAGGTGTGCACTGTGCCTGTGGCCGGCTCTGCCAGTGCCACTGTGTTTTGGCCAACCTAAAGAGCTATGAGCCTCTGAGGTTGTTCCAGCACCCCACATTACACCTCCAGTTCTCCTGGGTGCTTTACAAGGGCAGCTCTGGTTCTTAACACTCAGGCATAACTGGGGAGCTTTGACATGGGACATTTCCTAGGGTCACTGTGATAGCACACTCCTGTGACAAGCCTGCCCAACTTGAGGTGGCCTGGAGAGGCTGCCTGTAGCCGACGTGCCTTCCTGGCCTCCAGCCTCCACCCCTGCACCACGCCATGTGTCCTGACCCCAACCAGGTGGGAGCACTGATTTAACCCTGAAACTTCTGGGCTGTCCCTTGCAGCCCTGGCTGTCCCCTCTGCCGGCAGCTGCTGGTGGCCTTGATGGTCCCGTAGCACACGAGATACCCCTCACTGGGTGTGCGGCTTTTTCTAGCCAACAGGGCTTTGAGATTGGTGAGAGGGCAGTTATAAGAGTGATGCTCAGGACACAGAGATGCCCTGTGGAAAGCCGTCAAGGTGACCGCACTCGGGGCCCAGGGCAGGGACGCCAGGAACACAGTGGTCTCTGGCCTGGAGACAAACACACCCCTTAGAGACACGCTTCCTGCCTGGCCCGTGGCAGCTGAGCGGGCTCATGCCTTAGGCCACATTTCCTTGTGACTGTGGGGGCCGAGGAGTCTGGAAATGCCCCACACAGGAAGCACCCCACCAGGCTGTGCCCACCATGGGCTCCTCTCTGCTTGACAGAACCACAGAATCCCCTTCTCAATGACATTTTTGTGCTGCTTTTAAAATTTTCTCCTGCTTTTGAAGCACATCATTGTTCCACACAGTCCTATTTGGGGAGGCAGTGTGCGTAGAGGGACGTCATGCTCGTCAGCCCCAGACTTGGGTCACTGTCTCTGTTGTCAGAGGCCAGCTGCAGGGCTTGCTGCAGTGTCCCAAGGGCTGCACACAGAAACCTCCTGCCTCGGAGTCAGAACAGAGTCTCTTGATGAGCTGCGCCTCTCCACCTCCAACGGGACTCTACCTTTGAGCACGTTTTCTCCCGGCAAGGATGTTACTGTATAGAAGATTCTCGAGAGCAACTGTATTGTGTCCCCCTCCTTTGTCTGGGTTCTTGGGAAGCAGCCAGCGTGGAATCGAGTCAAAGATCTCGGCTCACAAATTTGGACTCTTCCCTCTGTTTTGAGGAAGCCCATTTCAGAGGCCTTCTCACTTGAGTGCCATGAGGCATCCCTGAGCGCTGGCTCGAGTGAGCATCTGCCTCACATCTCCATCGCACAGGAAGTGGGCAGAAGGTCACTGCAGCAGCCTGCCTGCCACACACCCTCGCTCTTGGTGGAATGTGTGCAGACTCCACCAGCACCTGGTAGTCGCTGAAGGTACAGTGGAGAGAAATCAGCAATCAGCGTGACAGAATGCAAAAAAAAAAGGGCGCGCTCGCATCCTTCCCCAAGCTTGGATAATGCTCCTGTTACTGCAAGCTTAGTATTCCTTCTCCAAAGTGCTTGGGACTAAAAGCACTTCACACTTGAGACTTCTTCACCTTTTGGAATATTTGCATATGCACAACAAGCTGTCTTGAGGAAGGCCCGAGTCCAAACATGAAATTCGTCCCTGCTTCATATGCACGCAACCTGAAGGCGCTTCTATCTGGTATTTTTAGTGCACTCACCATTTGACAGCAGCCCATTGTCCCCAGAGGTCAGATGTAGAGTTTTCCATGCATGGCATCACATTAACTCTTAGAAAGTTTTAGACTTGGGGCTCCCTCCGACCTTGGCTTTGCTGATTAAGGATGCTCAACCTACAGTGAGTGTTCTTGTATTAACACTTGGGTCAGTGGGTAGCAGCCTCTCGGAATGGTCTTCCAGGACCACCTTGCTGGGTACCTGCCTCCGCGGGCCTAGCTGTCTCCTGGTGCACAGGCACACTTTGGGGTGGGCATCACTGGTGGTTGGGAGTTCGTGCAATACCTACGTCCGTGTTTCTCAGGACCTCTGAGAGTGGACTCTGGCTTGTCATCCCCTTCCAGCAGCCGTTGCCAGAGCTGTCAGATGCCTTCTCTTCCCGAGTGAAGCCTTAGGCCACTGCTTCTGTTGGAGAGATTGAAGTAGCAGGTACTGCTGTACTGGAAGAAAAGTACCAATTCTGTGCGAGGCCACATGGCGCAGGTCGACAGACGTCAGCACGTGGTCTGCAAAGCCCAGAAGCCACGCTGCTGGCTGGTAGCCCAGGCTCGGTTCAGCTGACCAAGATAGGTGTCCCATAGAAGAGCTGGCCAACGAGGTCGTATGCAGATTATTGCTCATACTGGGCTGTAACCATATTGAAATGACATCGAAGAACAATGAGGAGAAGCATTGGCCAACTGCAGGGGCAGTGGTACGGATGTTCCTGAACCCCTTGTGAGGTCGGCCTGTGTTCATACTGCCAGAATACAGGCCTTGCCTGTCCTGGCGTGAGCTTAGGTGAGCTTTGGTGAGAGCCCCCATGCTGCACTGAGACCTCATTTCGGGGCAGTCTGGGGCACTCAGAAATTCAGACACTGTATGAAGTAGGTGGTGGAGGCAAATAGCCCACATCTGTATCCCACCTTGAACCAATGCCTGATGCAAAGACAAAAACAGGCAGCCAGGAGAGCCTCTGATGCCACTGAGTTTGGCTGTGCTCACTGCGGCGCGGATTCTGGAGGAAGCTGTATGCATGCCAAGCACTCTGTGGCATGGAGAGCGCCCGAGTCTGGCGGCTCTGAGAGACTGGAGTGGTTTGTGCACATAGCAACTGGTCACAAGGATTTGTTGAGCAAATGAACAGCAAAGCATTGAATGATTTTGTATTCCCAGCCTTTTATGAGCTTTAAGCCAGTGTTCTATGCAGTACAGTAAATTACTTAAGGTTCCTATGATGTTTTACGTTTAGTGACAGCATTGCCTTTTTTTCGGTGTATATTTTAGGACAGTTGTGCATACCCAGGTGCTCTGTCCCTAAACCAAACGTGGATGAGATGTCATCACCACAGCTGGCACATGCGCCCTTCAATGCAGCTTGCACCTCTTACATTGTTGGGAAGGCCTCCTTACAAGGGAAACATGGGAAAGTGCAAAACACCCCTGGTTATGCTGTGGGATTTCGGGTGGCTCTTCTGGAACTGGAGTTTCTGTTCTTGGGAGAAGCTGAGGGGATGTAGAGTTAAGAAGCTGCCTAGAAAGAAGCTTACTCTTGACTGGGAGTCAGAGCTGTGCATGCATAGGTTTGTGCTCTGCACTGTGTGCCAATGGTATGCGGATGCTGACTCCTGGATTGGTCAGGCTGCCCACCATTCTGTGGCTCCCCCTGTAGGGTTCTCTGCAGCGTCAGCTTCCCGCACCCGGGGCCCTCCGAGGTGTGCGTGAGCAGTCCTCCCAGAAGGTGCTTGCGCACCTTCATGGAGCCTTGGCCCAAGGAAGCCGTCCCCCTGCCCTCTGCCTGCACTTTGCACGACCTTCTGGAGTCTTTGGCAGCTGGTGTCTGCTGAGAGATGGAGGTCCCCTTAGCTGGACAGCAGGCTGGAAAGATTCACGTATTTGTGCACTCCAGCAACGTGCTGCCACTGGTGGCTAAAACTGAATCATGATTTTAAACTGAAGTGGTGTCTTGTTCAGTTACGGAAATGACGTCACATGTGAGTGATGCACATTCCAGCAGATGTGAACTGGCCATCTACTCATGCGTGGTGTGCTGGCCACGCAGGTTCTGGGGCACAGGGAACACTAGCTCAGGCACACGGGCAGACATGGTTCCACCTGTCATCCTGAGCGGTGCACTGATGTGGCCCTCCGCCCTGTGTGCCCCAGTTAGACGGGCCATGCTTCATAAGCTCCGATCATCCCGATGTGGGAAGTAGCATTGCCTGGCTCGCTAGGTGGAAATACCATGCCAGGTACCAGGGTGGAGCATGAAGATGCTGTGTGTACTGGGCTGGCAGGCTGCTGGTCCACGTCACCAGTTATCAAGGAGTACCCAAGTCTTACAGTGATGGCGGACAGGAAGACGTGGGTGTGTGCTTCCCCAGACACAGGAGGAATGGACCCGTCCCTGTGCCTCTTGGCACAGAGCTCATATCCCAGCTGCCGGGCCCACCGTGCCTGTCTTCCTGCTCCGCCACGCCAGGTGCCTCTTCATTTACTTTCTACCACAGTGACTATTACAGCTCTAACATCTGCGAGTGCTCACAGGATTCTGGGTGTCAGCTCTTGGTGTCCCCCTGGGCCTCACTTCACCTGACACTCACAACTCTGTCAGAGAGACTCTGCCACAGCTTGAGCACCCTCATGCAAAACTCCAAAAGCCAAGATACTCCAAAGTCCACGGCCGTATGACACAAGAGTGAAAACTCTACACCATGAAATTTGGTTTCATGCATAAAATCATTTAAAATACTGCATAAAACTGCCTTCAAATTATGTGGCTAAGGTGTATAGGAAACATAAATGAATTGAGTCTTTTCCCCCCAAGGTATGTCTGAAGGATATACAAACATTTAAATGTTTGAACTAATCCCAAATCCAAAATGCCCCTCTCCCACGCATTTCAGAGAGAAGGCAACATCCTCTGTGTTATAGCAGCAGAAACTAAGGCTCAGAGTGCAGGAACCGTGGAGTCGTGGAGGCGGGCGCCCAGTATAGACTCCGCATGTGTGGTTTGACTCCAGAGCCCGGGCTCGAAGCCTCGCTCCTTCAGGCATCACAGGGCTTGGGAAAGAGCGGAGTCTGGGTTGCAGGACACCCAGAGGGCGGTGCTGTGCACCTGCCTGGCAGTGGGGCTCCTCGATGGAAGCGCAGGCAACTCCAGAGGCTGAACAAAGCTAGGCCACTGTGACTCTGCCTAGGCGACATAGGCGACACACTGGCTCTCCTAGAGAAAATGCCCCCTGGTAGGGGTTTCCCGCTCCTACCGCAGAGCTCCCAGGAGGAGTCATGTGCTATTTACTTAAAGTGTCGCATCCCGGGAACACCGTTCATTGAAGGAGAAGTATTTCATTTTCAACTGTCCTACAGGAAGCCACCCACTGCATCCTGGCAAAGCAGCCAGGCCCACTCACAGGTGTCCTGGCTTGGGGGCAGAGGTGGCCATCTGCCAAGTCCTCATTCAGAGATCAGGCAGGCAGGATTGCCACTGTGTAGCAGAAGGAGGAGGAGCAGGAGGAGGAGGAGGACGAGGACGAGGAGGAGGATGAGGAGGAGGACGAGGAAGAGGAGGAAGAGGAGGAGGAGGAGGAGGTCGCATCTTAGTTTTCTGAGTCAAAACCTGGTTACAAGCCAATAGAAGCATTCCGCTGGTTATTGAAGAATCTGTGGGTGTAATATTGGCCCTTGCTCTGGTGAGGACATCACAGCTGTCCCTGTGTTCAGCGAGCAACTGGTCCCCAGAGCTGCTCACGTGGCTTCATGAAGGCCCTGGCCGTGGCCTTGCTTGACGGACACTGGAGCCCCGGGGAGAGCAGCCCTGCTGCCTGCAGACCGGCACCTCTGCTGCGCATGCAGTGACGCGTCATTGAGGACAAGGCCAAGGTGGCCGTGTTTCAGTTGTCATCTTAACTTTAACTTCTTGTTTTCAAATAATTGAAAGTGCATGAAATTTATAAGAACAATATAAAAATAACTGCATACATCTGACCAGGCTCCGCCATCACTGGAAGCTCACCTCGTTGGTACCTGTGAGGAGTAAAGAACACAACACGGCTTACACCCGAACACCGCACACAGCCAGTGCCTGACAACCGCCACACTCCTGCACATAGCCACGGCGCGCACACTGTGAGTCCTAAGGCCTACTTAGGTTACTCCATCAAAGTAGTAAAATATGCCTGTTTCCCTCTCTGCATTCGTAATAATACAGTAGCGTGGAGATTAGAAAAATCAAGATTTAAAGAAAAACAGTCTGTATTTTACATACATATTGATGGCTATTTCTCTTTTCGGTGACCATCTTTTTACATCTGTAAGTGACCGCAGTCGTGACTCATGTCCTTTTAAAATATGTTATGGGGGCCGGGGAAATAGCTCAGTAGAATAAGCGCTTGCAAGGGCCTGAGTTCAATCCCTGGCCCGGAAAGAAAGAGAGAGAGAGAGAGAGAGAGAGAGAGAGAGATTGTCACACCAAAAGAAGCTCAAGGGGCTTGCCTGGCCCCCTTTATCTGCCCGAGCTGCTGCAAGAGAATGCTCTGGCCTGGCAGATGCGACTCCCTCCTGGTCCCAGGGCCGGGAATCGCAGACACAGCGGCATCCAGTGCCACCTCCTCGCGGTGCCCTCCCAGCAGCACAGCCTTGGCCTCTTCACATTTTATAAGCAAAGAAAACCAAGCATCCCCAGCATCACACAATATCTCTTGGCATTTTCACCCTTAGGTTTTTCTCTCTGACCTGAATGTGTGGCTTTTCCTCTCAGAGTAGAGGGAGCTCAGCGTGACCGTGTTCTTTTTGACTCCTGTACATTTGGAAGCAGAAAATGACATCTTACTGTTTAAGTTGCTACTGTAGACTTAAATTTTTCCTTACAGAGATTTTCTTACACCATCAGACAAAGTACTGAGTGGTAAAGTTATTTCAGTTCACCTAACTGATTTGACAAGGAACCATTCTAGCCATAGAAACAAAATAGGATCATCATTTAAAAATTAAGAATTATTCCTAACTGCAAAGCTGAAACATCAAACTATTTTAGCTAGTAGGACTCTTCCAGAATTATGTGTTTAGGCAGGTGTGGTGGTACATGCCTGTAATGCAGCACTTGGGAGGCTGAGGCAGGAAGATCATTCCAAGTTTGAGACCAGCCTGAGCTACAAATGAGTCCATGAGTTCAAAGGCGGCCTGAACCGCATAGTGAGACTCTACCTCAAAAAGACAAAAAACAGTAGTATTCACTTAACCTGCAAGGAAACATTTCTCACTGCTATAAATTCTATTCTTCCCATAAAAGTATAGCTACCAGCTATCACCAATTGTTAGCCCTCATGCCCACAAATTCGTCAGGTCACCTGGTAGGGGACCGGCTCCAACATTCAGGTCCCCGTATCCCCACACAGCCGTGGGCATGTTTGTATGATTGTACTTCTTAAAATGAGTATCAAGCATGGGCATGGTTCCCATTACTCAAACTGCTCCCAGTCCTTTGGATTTGCGTTTTTAGTTTATTGTATATTTGTTTAATCATATACTTTATATCTTTCAATATTTTGGCATTTTTAGGGTATAGCAATATGCTGCGTTGCTCTGATCCATGTACAGTTATATTTAGACTGATACGTTATGCTTGAGTTAGAAAAATAATTTGACACATCCACTACCAGTAACACATGTTCCGTGGATAGCACGTCTGCCAAAAGTATTTCCATTTACACACTGCTAGCTTTCGTGCATAATTGCTTCCTTGTTCATCTCAGGACAGAATGGCAGCTGGGCCTGTGTAATATGAAATAATCTCATCTAGGTGCATAATGAATTTCTATTATCTAAGTGTTTATATTTGATAGTATTTGTCTTCCCAGCGAAAGTGTGGTGCAGCAAAAAAAAAAAAAAAAAACATCGCAGGCCTCCTGAGCACCCCTCTTTGGGCTGGACAGTGTGTCCAGAGCTCACTGGGGTGTGCTGTAAACTCAAGGTTAGGAAGTGAGGCTTCTCAGCTTGCGTGGAACCCACGGGGCGTTGGACACACTACAAGGTAATCAGTTCAAAAGATAGGACAGGGTCTCACTCACAGTTGCTTTGGAGGTTAGAGACAAGTGAAGCCACCAGGGACCACAATGGAGCACACGTGCCAAGGACCCAAAGGGGCAAGAGTAGGTTGTTGCCATCCTAGAACTAAGTGGCAGTGCTGTCTTCAGTGAGCGGAGAGGGCACAGGGAGGCCTCGCTGGGCTGGGCTCCTTCCGGTGAGTGACAGGTATCTAGAGGTCGAGCTGCTGTGCGACCCGTGCAAAGTGTAGCTGGCGCAGGAACATTGCAACTAAGAAGTGGGCGAAGGGCGGGAAGGATCAGTGCTAGGGAGAATGTGCAGTGAGCCGCGTAGGTATTAAAAGTGGCTCAACGTCATTAATAATAATGAGGTGCAGAGTGGAGAGCAAAACGATGTCCACTGGCCGTCAGCTGACAAACACCTGGAACGTTCTGTTAGGGTGGAGGGAAAAGGCACCATGGTGCACGTTCCTCTGAGAAGAGGAACGGGTGCCATTTGGGGGAAAGGCCATTTATAGCAGGAATAAATTGACAATTGAATAAATCGAAAAATTACTCTTTGAGGACATATACCATTATTCAATCCTGTTTAACATTTCTTCTAAGAGTTTTTAGATGCAGTGTGATTTACAGATAAAACTGATCATCTGGCATTATATATGGCAGTGAAAATCTTAAATGCTACCTAAATTTCTAATAGTAGAGATACAAATAAATGATGCTACTTGGAGTAAGCATTGCTTAATCATTTGATTAAGTATTTCTTGGCCATGAAAACCTGTGTTTTCAGATGAATTTTAATGACATGGAAAAATCATGAAATAACTGACACATTAAAATACAAATGTGTGTAAAAATTTAGATTGTCTTTGTTTAAGGACCAAATTCTGTGTAACTAGGTCGATCAGTGAATTGGTTGCTAAGGTCGATCAATGAATTGGTTGCTAATTGGTGTGACATCAACGATATTCAAAACAAAACATGGGGGGAAAGGAGAGAAACTCCACCTTGATGGCTTCTCTTTTATTTGCATCTCTGTGATGGGCAGTGCTGTGGTGGATAGTGGAACATCAAAGTAATCCCAAGAGGGAGAGACAAGGCGTTCCCTCCCCAGAGAGGCCGGAGGCGCTGCAACAAGACACACAGCACTGTGTAAAGACAGGCAGGCGCCCCAGCCGTGGTCGTAATGAGGAATCTCCGTGGATGCTGAAAGCTGGATAAGGATTTGTAGAAGCACTAGCAGTTACTATTAGGAGCAGTAAAATACTGGTGGCTTGCATTTTCTTAAGTTTTTCAGATATACTACAGTGGAATTATTTTTAGAAAAGTCATACTCAACTTTCATTTATTCTAGTAGTTTATAGAGACAGGACAAATAAGATGAATAAGATAAAGTCGAAAGACAGGGTTTTATATATTAATAAGTATAAATGCAACTCACAGACCAGCCGTAGAGACGACACTGAATCAAGGGGTATGTGCACATGTGTGTATGCACTCATATGTGTGTGTTGGCATATTGTTAGCTAAAAAAATAAGTGTGGCTATTGGAGAGAAGTGTATTTTATCAACCAATGTCCAGAAATTAGATACATTTTTAGAAAGTCTCCACTTCTCCATAGAATAAGAAACTGGATTGCCAAGATAAGATGAAAAAAAACCCACAAAGTTTAGAGTACAGGGGTCAGCTAGAGATCCACTTGGCCAGCAGCAAAGATCTGAGCTCAGTCTGTGTGGATGTTGACCAGGGCGTGGCCTTTGTGAGTGTAGACCAGGGCGTGGCCTGCATGGGTGTAGACCAGGGCGTGGCCTTGTGGGTGTAGACCTGGCGTGGCCTGCATGGGTGTAGACCAGGGCGTGGCCTTGTGGATGTAGACCCAGCAGGTATCACCAGGTGCAGTACATTATAGTGCAGGTGAGTTATTTAATCCTACAATAAATAGCCTCAGTAGGTAGGACATAGTTAAATGCTTAATGTGTTTCTTCAATCATTTATTAGACACCAAAGGAGCAATTGCTGCAGGCCAGGTGTTGCAGCTCTGGAGAACAGAATAACAAAATACCTTCTCCCACAGAACTCGCTTTCTGATGAATAGTAGGTCAACTGTAAGAGAAGAAGAGGTTTCCGTTTTGGAGAGGAAAGTAGGTCCCAGAGGGCCTCGCGGCCAAGGCAGGCCATGCTTTTTTGGGTTTTTAAGTAGTACTGAGGGTTGAGCCCAGGGCCTTTATGCTGAGCGTCATCCCCTGTCCTTTTTAAATTTGTTTTGTTTTGAGGCAGGGTCTTGGTAATGAGTAACTTGGCCTGGGCACCTCCTGCCTCAGCCTCCAGCAATGCAGAGATCACAGGCGCACACTGCCATGGGCAGACGTGGCCTTCATTTTAGCGCGGGTTCCAGGAGGAAGGAGAATAATCCCCGGAGGTGTCAGAGGGAGGGGAATCCTTATGTGTGGAGCGCCAAGCTGTAGGCGTGCGGGGCGGGCGGTGCTGGTGTGGCTGGACTGGGCCCTGCTTCCGGAGGCGACAAGAGCCAGGGGCAGCGGCATTTGGTCTCAGTCACTGCTGAATCGTTTTCAGAACCCCAGGCTCCTCTCTACATCAACTATGGCAACAGCTGAGAGGCACACGCTCCACCTCCTATCTGGAAAACTTGTCCCGCCGGTGACTTCCTTAGCCTTTGTCCCAGATTCAGTGTGATCACGCTGATCATATATTTGTCTTACGTTATAGTTTTCTATCATTTTTCCTGTTTTGTTTTCTCCTGAAAGAGCCAAATCTCCCATTCATTTTATTCTTTTCAAAATATTTGGGTTTTCTAAAGTTGCAAACCATCTTTTTTATTTTTCCAATTAGTTCCCAAGCCACCTCTAAGTCATATGGTGACCTAGTATTTCCACAGGCAGTGATGCAAGGGACCTGTGGTTTTCAAGGTCGGTGAAGGGCACTTCATAGAAATGTGTGCTCTTTGGCAGACTTTGCTTTAAGTGCTGCTAAACAGTAGCCCTCAGGGTCACTGAGGGTGATCCAGGGACACAGGAGGGGAGCAGGGATGGATGGGGACCACAGGCCTGCCTGGGACAGTCCTTCCTGTCCAGAGGGCTCCAACTTGCACACACCATGCAAGGAAATGGATGCACTTAACCTTGGAAGTGAACCGTGCCGTTTATGGAAACAGCGTTGCGTAGAGTGATGCCCGGGCCATGCCTTAGGAATATGTATCACTTCCATTTCACCTGTGGCAAGGTTAATGATGTTTGCACGGCCCCTCTTCAGTGTCGGGAGATGTTAGGCTACGCCGGGGTGTGCCTGCTTGTGGTTTCCTAAACCAGATCGGTTTATCTTTGGTTTAGCCTGAAATTGCAGCAGAGCACGCACCTCCTCCTGGGATCTGAATGCAAAATAACTGAAGCAGATTGAAGTTGGCAGTGACTAATGAAGTCTTGTGCAGAAGTTGGCAAGGCAGTGGGTTTCTGTGTAGCGCGGAAATGCAGAGGCACCGGCGCACAGGCCTGGCCTGGCCCTCCTCGCCCTCCATGGCCAGCACCGTCATGCAGGGGCTGGGATGGGAAAGTGCCACCTCTGCCCTTCCAAGACATCCGGCTCTCATACACAAAACTGTCACCTTACTGATCACTCCCAGCCAGCCTCCCTGTTTAATGAGCCATCTTAGCTGCCTCAAGGTATTCTACATAACAATGATTTTAATCAGTCACATAAAATTTATGAAGCTGTGTTAAAATTAGCATGAGGTAGAAGAGCTGCGGTGCTTCTTGGGAGCTCCCTCCCCATGCTGGCTGCCCAGCTCCATCTCC
>PVKN010026114.1:0-13914 GCA_004027915.1 Capromys pilorides
TAGATAAAATAGCAATGAGAGACTTGCCTCCATTGTGTTAAATTTGAGTATGTGCTGGTATTTTCAATTAAACTATACATAAGTCATGACTAGAAGAGAAGGAAAATTCTGGTTGAATATTTTATCACTTAGTTCCAGGCTGCTGCAGATGCTAAGTAAGGGTATCAGTTTGTTTTCCATTACTATAATGAAATGTATGAGCTGGATACTTTATAAAGCAAAAAGATTTCTTTAGCTCAACATTTTAGAGTCTAAGCATCTAAACAGTATGGCTCTGGCTTGTGTGCATGCATAACATCATGGAAGTTAGCATCATGGTGGGAATGCATGTGAAAGGAAGAACCTATAGCAAGACAGGAAATCAGTGAGTCACATGAGAGAGAGGATGTGCTGCTTGGATTTCCACTGAAGGATCTGCTATTCAGCTGCAAAGAACACATGTAGCTTACAGCCTTCAGCACCAGCACCTTTCTTGTCACTGTTAGGTTTGAGTACAGGCCATTCTTCTCCTGGGTAACCCCTAAGACAGCACAACTGGGGGCTAGGCTTGAGTGTCTGTGCCCAGTGCCAGATGGGGTTGTGGGTGGAATCTTAGCTACTGAGCACCCCATCGGGCTGATGCAGACCTCACTGGACTACACAAACACCTGAACCTCAAGTCTCTACCTGTGAAATATCACCCTCTTCCCTTTCACAGCTGTTGCCCCTATAAGCTACTTACATATCTAAATCCACCTCAGCATCTGCTTCCTGGAAAAACCAATGAATATCATGTTGCAGATTTATTTATTGACAGAAATTGGGACCCAAACCATTTATTAAATTAGGTGCTTATGAAAACAAAAGAAAACAACTAAATGTAACAATTTCCTTCCTCAAAATGTATTTGAGTGATCGTCCTGAAGATAATTTCTTACTTCCCCGTGAAGGCAGATACAATTGGCACATAAATCAGTGTTCTAAAATCTGCTGTAAAATGTCAGCATAGAAGAGGCCCAGCTTGTGCTTGTGGATATAGAGTGGGAATTTATGGCAGCCTGGTCTATCCCTCCTTTTCATCCATTGATTCAAATAAATGATATTTGGATGGATTTGATCCTGAAAAGCAGCAGCTTCTTGGAACCTAAGCAGAAATAAACAGCTCCAGGATGGAGAAAGAACACACGTTAGGCAAAAAATAGAAATTAGTCTATAAGTTGAGATGAGGATTTGGTCGAGAAAATAGGAGCCCACCATACTGAAAGATATCCTTTTGTTTGCAATAAAAATGGCAAACGAGGTCAATTTGTTATAAGCTTTCAATGTCCCGGGAAGGGCTGAGAGAACAAAGGCCAGGGCTACAGCTTTCATGATGCAGGATCGTAGGAAAGGTTTCTGCAGATCGTACGAAAGCTTTCGTCAGCGACTACTGACCACCTGTGACCATCGGCTGCGGTAGGCAGCTCTCAGGAAGACCCCAGAAGGTGAGGAAAGCCACCACGATGATCTCAGCTATGGCTGGGGAATTTTTACTCTCCTAGAGATGCCAGTGTTGGGTACATGTGTATCATTTGACAAAATTTAACCTAGAAAGAGATTTTGAAAATTATATTTCCCGAGTTGCCCTTTGCAAGAGGCAAGTGGAGAGAGGACAGGGATGGTGCTGAATTGCTAATGAAAATCTGGGGTTCCCGGGTGTGTCCTTCACGGGCACTGACTCAGCTTGCTCACCCACCAGTCGCTCTTGCTGCTGGCTCTCGCAGGATTATCAAGATTTTGCCATTGGCCACAGCTAGATGTCTGCTCTTTACCTACTATAAACACATGTGCTGCAAAATCTAACAAGAATACAACTAAGAAGCAAGAGCTATTCTATTAAGCTCTACAAAGGCTTACCACCTGATTTCTGTGACCTGGCTCCTCTCAAAGCCCATAGGCACATAACAATTTCCTCTGCTAACTTACGTTATATAACTTCACTCTTCTCAGGCAAAGAGAAGTCCATTTTCAGAAAATGTTATAGCAACTTTGCCGTGGGCCGCTTGGAGTACGAGCGGATGGCTCCTTGGCCCTGTGTAATTGGTACCATATTAACTCCTGCAAGCCCCAACCCATCCCGTCACTGCACAGATATGCACCAAATGGGTATCTTTGAAAATAAGGGAGATAATTATTCTATGAGGTTTAAAAGTAAGTTCATGTCTTTATCTGTCCCCAAGTTCATATTTTAAAATAAAATGGAGTTGGGATGAAATTGTCATCTAGGCCTTTTGAAAGAGCACTACTGATATAGAGTGTGTGAATATTTTAGAAATATATCCAGGAGTGCACAATGCCAAGTTAAGTTTCTAGTCGGGCAGTTAGTTGGTAATTAAGTCCTCTTGGGAAATGCCAAATTCCCTGTGGATATTATAGAGTATAGACTCGCAAGGAAATGATAAGAGAAGATGAACTATACCATGTCAGCATTAAAACAATTTCCAATATATTTCTAAATCATATAAAATATGTCCACATAAAAAATTCCAAAATGTGTTTTTTTAACTCTTTTCAGTAAATACTTTAAAACAGGGGCTCCATGGCCCAAGTGCCTGCCTGGCAAGTGCAAGGTTGTGAGTTCGAACCCTGATCCCACAAATTTAAAAAAAAAAAAAAGGACTTTGAGGAATATTTTCGCTTGGATGCTGGACACTACAATTAGCAACCCAAACTGGAATGTTTTAGGAAATGGTTCAAAATCATTACGTATGATTGTATTTTTTTTTTCCTTTTTTAATGTATTTAGTCCAGGGTCTGCAGGCTCTCACTATATAGATTGGACTTGTAGTGATTCTACGGTTTTCAGCCTCCCAGCACTGGGATGACAGGTGCATGCTACCATGCCTAGTGCCCAGTCTCAATCACTGTCTCAGTGCCCCTGGGGGCAGGCCCAGCGTGGCATGCAGGGGATCAAACCCCGGTCGCTGAGCTTTGGTCCGCTGAGCTGTCTGGCCAGTCCTAAAAACATTATATATGACTTTAAAGAAAATGAATACAATTTTAAAATGCTTTAAATGCTGTACAGTTAATAAAAGTCAGCCCACTTCTCTTAAAACAAATTACTAAGCAGGAATTAGGAACATAAAGTTCTTATTTGTGAGCAACACAAAGACTTCATTTTTAAATATTAAACTTCTTAGGACAAAAATAAAAACATGTAGCATCTTGGAACCAAAATCAAGGAACCCTTTACGTGTGGCCCTCACTTGCTTCAAAGGAGTGGTGAGGGCATCTGCCCTGAGGAAGCCGCCCTCTCCTCCACCCCGAAGGGCAGGTTATGGAATCATTTGAGAAGTGAACGTAGTCGCATCCATTTCCATTTTTTCCCTTTTTTCTTTTCCAAGCATGTTTACACCCTAAAAGTTGGTGTCAATATCAACAACACTTACGTGACAGGTTAACTCATTCAGGAAAGATCCCTTCTATAACCCAGTATTTCACTTTTAAACAAATCGCCGTGGTTGCTATATAAATTAGGGTAACAACTATGATGCGACGATGAATAAGATGATCACTTTAGGGTAATCAGAAAGGAATCCCTGTACCAGTCAGATGGGGCCTGTGTATCTGCCTCAAGAAATGAACCAGTGTTCTTGGCTTTTAATTGAAACTTTTCTAATACTTTGAAGTCATGTTTCACTAGCTTAGAAGAAAAAAAGTGCTAAAAAATCCAAGATTGTTTGGAGACACAGAGCATGTTCAATCTAATAGGGGATGGGGGCTCAGAAGTGACTCAAGAAAATAGTGTGACTCTTAGATATGCAAAGAGAAAAGTGCAAGAGAGAATATTTTAACTTTCGCATGTTAAATCCATGTACATTTCAACACCATATTAAAATTTATTCTTTCTATTGATCTATCTATCTATCTATTTTGTATTTTAGGGAAGGGTCTACAGGGTGTTCAGGGTCTCACTACTAGAACTGACTCGTAGTGATCCGACTATTTACAGCTTCCCAAGAGTTGGGATTACAGGTGTGTGCCACCACACCCAGTCTCAATGGCCATCTCAGTGTACCCCTGGGCAGAGGCTGGCATGGCAGACCAGGGGATCAAACGTCCGGCCCCTGAGCTGGCTTGCAGGTGCTTTAATCTGCTGAGCTATTTGACCGGCTGTTCAACACCATATTAATGAAAATTCATTTGAGAAATTGCCTTGTTTTATGGTACTAGGAATTAACCCCAGGCCTTCATGGTGAAGGTGTCACCAGCCTGCCCTCCCTCCTTTGCTTTGTTTTGCTTTGCTTTGCCTTTCCTTGCTTTGCTTTGCTTTCTTTCCTATTTCCTTCCTTTCTTTTTCTTCCTTCCCTTTCCTTTCCTTTTCTTCCTCCTCCTTTCCTTCCTTCCTCTCATTTTTATTTGAGACAACTGAGACAGGGCATTGCTAAGTTGCTAAACTGCCTCAACTGGGTTGTTAACTTGTGACCCTCCTGCCTCAGGTCCCCAGAGCAAGAGGATGAGAGACACACGCCCCTTCTTGGGAAGCAGTTATCCACAAAACTGCAAAAGCTATAGCTATGAGCATGAAGCAAACATTCTGCACCAAGACTTTCTTCTGATTGGAAGTGAATAGTAATTAGGTCAACACCTGAATACAGCTTAAACTAACAGCACATAAAAGCACCTTCTCTTCCAAATCGCCTTCTTGACACTTTCCTTTAGAGCTGTGGCCTCGCCCCTTGATGGCCCATTCTTCGTTTCTCCTCTGTTCACACTATCTTCCATCTGTTCTTTCTCCTCATCAACATGCATGTGCTGAACGTGACAGCTTCCTGTGCTGTTTTCCTGTGAGGATCTCTTGGTCACACATTTAGTTTCTTTTGTCTTAACTGCATCTCATTCACACCTAGAGCTGAGAGAATTAATTTCAACTAACGTGAATGTGCCTGATCACTTCGATGAAGCCAGAGGGCCTTCCCAACTTCCTCGCATTTTCCAAAAGAGGAGAAAACTCAGCCTTTACATTAAATTAGAAAAGCTCAGTATTCAGCCCACCAAATACAACCTTATCAGGTATCTCCAAACTCCTGAAGTTATGAAATCAAGATGGACAAATGGAAGAAATAGGCTCAATAGTCTTTCTTAAATCTGATGAAGTCAGAAATTTCTGATAAGGGCAGGCCAGCTAGCTCAGCAGATTAAAGCACCCTCATCAGGAGACTCAGGGACCAGAGTTCAATCCCCGGTGTGCTATGTCAATCACTGCTGAGACAGCGATTGAGACTGGGCGTGGTGGCATGCACTTGTAATGCCAGCACTTGGGAGGCTGAAAACAGGAGGATCACTAAGAGTCTGATCTGTGTAGTGAGACCCTGTACTAACTAAATACATTTAAAAACATAAAAAAAATCTCTGGTCAGTTTTCAGATACCCCAAACTACAAACTGTAAACCCACATAATGTAGGACACTTTTTAAAGTGAAGCCTACCTGCTCTTCACAAGCTAAGATAACACCTGACTCACACCCACTCTTGCACCCTAACCACAATCATCACTGTCTCAAGGGAAAGACAATGTTCTGTTCAGTAGACAGACTGTAAGAATTCTCAGGGATTTGCTGCTAAGGACTAGAACTTTACAGATAGTCATTTCTAGTCACTAACTAGAAGGTACAAAAAATACACATCAGGAATAATGTTCTTTTGTATCAGATAGAAAAAAATTCAGACCTCAAATCTAGTCCAAAACAGGAAGACAAAAAGACTTACGTGGACTTTTAGAAGGGAAAAAGTAGTTGTTTATGTCACAAAGAAACAACACAAAGTCACAGATAATGGATAACCTGGACTGATTCTGGCAGTCAAAATTACTAAGGACATTCCTAACCACTAAGCTGACATTTGTAAATGTTGAGCAAAATGAGTAAGAACTGGAAAGCAGTGTATGCTTCAGCAACTAGGCAGAGAAAGGCATTCAATGTTGTATCCCAAAATCTCTTTTCCATTTCCTTTCCAGCAGCTCTGAAAAGAACTTTTGCTACTCAAACTGGTCAAGCAATGGCCATGATTCAACCAGATGTCTGACACTGACAACAGTTCTACAAAACACTGTACACAGTTTCAAGGTAAATCCTGAGGGGATTTGACTGACCTTGGGAGATACAAAAGGTACATGTCTTATTATACAGGTCTTGCTTTAACTTGCCCTTAACCACCCTGCAGAAAAGTTTAACTATAAGGCATAAAAAGTAAAGCTAGATTAGTATGCTGAGCTGTAAAAGGCTTAAATCAACAGCTACTGACATTGCCAGTTCTGCCAATAACCGATTATGGAATGCTGGACTATGTATACAACTACTTTCTCTTAGTTCAATGAGAAGAAATTTTTGTACCAATAGTGATTAGAAAAATTATCATGTCTGCATCCTGTACTCTAAATAACTACTATGAGGAAAACAATACACATTGTATCACTTATTGGGAATGTACTACTAATGTGTTTTAAAATTTTCTCATTGTTATTTATTACAATAAAAAATTTTAAAAAATACTAAACAACAGATAAATAGTGAATATTATAGTGACTATTAGAAGCCTCCTGCCTAATTATTATTGTTCATCCCTTCATTGCCAGTGTTTGAGTACAATATTTCAAGCAGTTAAGAATCCACTTAACTAGGCTATCATCAGATCTACATTTCTCTGTTTTTTTTCAATAAGGCAATTATTAAAGCTTTGCTATAAAGCTGTCATTCTATTATGTCATTGAAATAAGTAAAATTATGAAAATTTTAAAAAAGAATTTTTGCTACTGCTAAAAAAAGAAGTTATATTCCTATGAGCGTTCACAAGGAGAATATTGTGTTTAATTTTTACTGCAAGCAGAAATAATTATTTCTGATGACATGAATATTAGAAATGAATGGTATGGAAAATATTGTCTATACTTTTATATTGGGTAAAAAATTGAGCCTGCATCTCAGGAGTACTGTACCCCCAGAACAATCAGGAAAATTGCCAAAGACTACCCACTGAGGAACTTGTTACTTTGACAAACATGCTATGCTCCCAGGCAAATTGTGCCACTGCACATTCTCATGGAAAACTAGAGAGACAAATTAATCTCAGCAGCTATTTGGGAGAAGATATCTGAACATGCTTCAGCTTCCTCCGCCTCAAATCACAATCCAATATTAACTTATAATCTTCTGCATGGGCTTTGGTAATTGTATCCTTTGAAGACAATCTATGAATATGCATGTGGCCTTTAGGCACTCTAATTGCTATTTCATTCAATTAACAGATAATTAAAAATGATGTGTGTGCGCACACGCATGTGCATTTCTTTTCCTCTTTCTTTCATCACCAAAGAGTGCCTGGTGTTGTAAGGATGGAACACAAGCAGCCGTCCACCTCAGTGGCAGATCTCACTAGAATCAAAAGTAAATACCATCAACTTCTTCCTCTCTCTCTCTTCTTGCTGGCTCCCTAATTTCTTCCTGGAGGATTGAAGTGTAGTAGTACACGATTCTCCTATAACTAGTTAAATGGTTTTCACTGTACTTGTTAGGAGATGTTTCCAAAGTTTTAGTGGGCTAGTATATGCATGTACCACATCATGGATGGATGGTTTTTCAGGGCAAACAAGGAATGAATCCTCCTTATGGATAAACAGGTGGAAAGATCCACTTATAGATAACAGTGATCAGTCTCTTACACACTAAGAGAAGGAAATGGGCATATGTAGTCTCAAGAAATAGAACTGACTTGATGGACTCATTAAAGAAATAAGAAATTTCTTCATTCATTGGATATTAACCAACCATCGGTTAGGCTAATCTATGATAATAAATACCCCTTATAGCTAAGCAATTCCACTTAGATTTTCTATCATTCAAGTGAAATACCCAGCATAGCTCAACAAAGGTCACAGCTTAGTATAGTCACAGAGTCAGGGTGACAAGACTTTTCCTGTAACTTGTGGTCCTATGATCACTGAAACAGTGAGAAGGAAGTCTGCAGTTGAATATCGCCAATTAAGTGCATCCACTAGGGAGTGACAAGGTCACTTGTGTTCATGTCTTATTGGTCAAAGCAAGTCACTTCCCACATCTAACTTCCAGAGTGAAAGAAACTGCAGTCCTAACAGGGGCCTGGGAGCAGGAACCTTAGGGATTGACTCATGAAAGCTCTGGAGTTTGGAGGAGTGATTTGTTCAAAAATATATGTATAGACGTGGATCCAGGCAGGGCCAGGTGTGGAAGAGCCTAATTCCAGAATTCCGCACTAGAGCATGGTGCTCGGCACTATACTACAACTTCCTCGAGCTTTTGTTGTTGTGGTGGTTGAGTTACTGGCAATATGGGATTTTATTTTAGTGACAAAAGAAACATCTGGAAAATAGACCTGAGAATGACAGTTAATGGAAAATAGAGAGAAAAAAAATACTTCAACAAGTATTGAGAGGCCAGTCTGTCATTCCAACCCAGGATTGGAAGGAGCTATGGGAATTGAGGCTCCCTAGCACAGCTTTCCTAGGGGGACCCCAACTTTAGTCATCCATTTTAATGTTCTATCAGGAAGCCCTTCTCCAACATTACTGTGCTACTGATTACTGTTATTTAGTGACCTCAGAAATTTCTACACGGAGTTCAATCCTGGTACCAAAGAAAAAGAAATTTCTACACATGGTTAACATGGTGGCGCATGCTAGTATTCTGGGAGGCTTAGGCATGGGCATCAATGAGAGTTTGGGGCCAGCCTGGACTTCAGAGTGAGACCCTGTCTCAAAATGAAACAAAACATGTGCATAACCAACTGCAGTTAGCACAAGGAGTGTCTCTGGGGTTTCCCCTAACTTTACTTGGCAGGGCCCTATGGCACCAGGTGCTGAGAGGACCCTCTCTGTAGCTTACCCATCACTTGCTTTCCCTGGAGCATTTCAAAATACCTTGAGGGGGAGGGAAAGTGATGGAATTTTAGCTGTGCTGTTTACTTGGAACTGGAAGAGGGCTCAGGTCCCACTGTGCCCCTCCCAGAAAGAGGAGAGCGCACACTGGAACCGGTCACCCTGCTGCCAGCACCATGAGTTCACCTCTCTCAACAGACTAGATGCTCTGGGGAGATAGCTCTGTGGTCTAAGTGCCTGCCTGGCAAGATGAAGGACCTGAGACCAAGCCCCGGCCCCAGAACTCCAGGAGTACCCTGCGCACTCCATGCACACCTGTAATGCCAGTGTTGGGGAGGATGAGACAGGAGGATCACTACGAGTCTGAACTGTGTAGTGTGACCCTGTACCACATAAATACATAAAATTAAATTAAATTAAATAAAAGAGTTTGATAAGCATGGGGCCACAGGTAGGCAGCCTTCCAGTGCCACAGTAAAGCAATTCACAGGCTGATTTCACTGCTCTGAAGTTGGCAGTCTTAATGTGCAGTGATGAGAAACTTATTTTATGATCTCATTAAAAGCTTGATTGGAAAGCTTTAAAACAGTGAGGGACAATCAAGGCGATTCCCACAGGTGAAAAGAAAAAGACACTGAAGAAATCATTACGACTGATAATACTGTAGGAGTAAAGCCATGGAGCTGCATGAGCATCAGACCTGGAAGTGCAAGGGAAGCCAGGCTAGCAAGGACCTAGGACAGCATCGGATCCTGGTCTGCAGGGTAAGAGAAGTTGAGAGAGCCTGGAGAGCCCTAAGGGAAGAGGGGCAACAGCCAAGCAGAAAGAATGAGGCACAAAAAGCACACCTGGGAATTTCTTCCAGAGAAGCAAAGATTTTTGGCAACTAAGTAATAACATTTTATAGTATGGAAAGAAGTGGAAGAAAATTGATTATTTAAAAATCTGTAATGTCTCTAGCTGAAACATGAAAATATTTTTTGGTGGACCCCAAAAAGCATCTAAACTTTTTGTCTGGTGCAAGGAATTGAACTGACCTCACCTTGTCCTTGCCAGGCAGGCAACATGCCACAAACTATATCCCTGGCCCAAGGATCTAACTTGAGGGAAGTGTTTGTAAAATTTAGACTTCAGAATGCTTTTCTGCTAGGACCAGCTGTATCTGCTGCTCCCGTGATCATGAAAAAGAACAATTCCTTCCCACTGTGCTGGGTTAGGTGAAGTCCAGACTGATACAAGAATTACTGTAATCCACAGTAAGACAAAGAACCATGGTTCCACTAGGCTACTAATCCAACTGACTTGGCTCTTTGCACCTGTTTTGGGCTCTAGGAAATCTGTTACACTTATAACTGGGGAAAAAGTTGGGGCTCCTGGGAACTAGCCTGGCCCCTGCAGTGCCTCTTAAGAGGACTCACAACCCTTGGTTATCAGCCAACCAACTGTCCTTGGCAGAGGACTCCCTGTGCAGGAGGAAGCGCTTGTCTGCGCATCCAAGAGGCTAAGGAAGAGCTGCAACTTGGCTGCGTCTCTTCTTGATCCTCCTAATTGTGTGTAGATGCCCAGGGGCTCTACAAAGGCTCCAAATATAAAGAATAAATAGCGGGCAGGAATTTGCTAATTAAGAGGCTCCTGTTATTTCCTGTGTGGTAACTTTTATAGACCACCATGGCAACTCCCTTGAACAAGGTAGAGATAGAAGCAAAGTGCCAGGAGAAAGCTCAGAAGCGATTTGCCATTTCATGTGCCAACCTAGATAGGTTGAGTTTTGAGCAAACTCAAGGCTACCTTAAGTACAGTGAAATAAAGCTCCTTCTGTTTCAGAACTAAGTCCTTTATGTAATATTATTTGTGTTTCACATGAATCTGGCCTCTAACCTGGTGGTGGTTTCCCAGGAGCCCGTCCATTTGATGTGGCTGTTATGATGAGCAGTTTTTCCATGAGTAGTTTCCACTTTGGATGTGTAAATGAATCATCTTGCTGTAATGTGAATTTTGACTCCATAAGTCTAGCAAGGGCTGCAGAGCCAGGTATTGCTGATGCTGTTGGTCTGGTAATGATGCTTTAAGTAGCAAGGTTTAGATGACTTCAAAACTAACCTGGTAGGTGCAACTTTTGATTTTGAAAGATACTCTTTAAAAAAATTAAATTAAATTAAACCCACACAACAGGAAATAAGGATGATTTTCAAAGCTAAATGGTTGTCTTCGGGCCAGGAGGGAGCTCTTGTAAACTAAGAGCTTGAAAGCAAGTTGGCAGACAAAGCAGTGTAGACCAGTGCCAGGCAAACCTGGAGGAGGTAGGAATCATCTCAACTCACCAACTGGCTATGGCAAACGTGGGTCTAATCAACGTCATTTTCAGGATCTGGAGTTAACAAGGCCAATTGCTGGGCCCCAGAGATAATCATAACTGAGCAAAAGGTAATGATTTTCTTCCAAAGGTATCAATCTAGCAAAGCACTGGAACTAGATTCAGCTCTATCTGTGAGAGAAGAGACAAAGTCCTGGCTTGATAAGGTGGTCAGGCCCTAGCCAAGTAGGTCAAGGCTCAAACATGGTGCTGGTTCCAGCTCTCCAGGGCAGAGATCTAGTCAATCAGGTCAGACTGGGTTGGGGGTTAGGGAGAAAACTCCCGCTCTGAATGTTCCAGGGGCTCATCCAGGAGAACCTAGCATCGATGACGACAAACCTTTAAAGCTTTCAGGGATAATGGTCCATAGTAGTGCATGTGCCATAGCTCTGCCACTGCTGCAAAATTCTGAGTTGGGGCTGCCAAGCTCACCGCACGCATTTGGCCCTCAGCTGTGGTTAGCAGGCCTATTTCTAATTAACTCACAATTGGATGAGAGAGAGCCTGCAAACCTGAAGTCTTCAACACCTGGAGCCAGGTGGTGCTTGAAGAAAGCATTTAGGAAATGATAATAAAAATGTCTCCTACGTTGAGCACAGCAGGGGGGTATGAAATAGAATCTGGTTGTCAGCTGTGTGAAGTCAGGAATGGCTGGAAGACACCATGATGATCCATGTAGAGAAATATTTAGTAAAACATTTTTAGCATTATTATGGCTACTCACCTGGCAAAACCATCCAGGTGGTTGGTTCCATCTATTTTTGGGAATGCTACAATCTTAGGCCAAAGAGTATGCCAGAAACTCCAAGCTAATAAGGGTCATGTAATAGTCCAACACTCAGCAGTACTTCCCTCGTTTATCTCTGAAATTTCACGAGTGATGTCTGCCTTTATTGCATTGGTTCGGGTTGTGTAACACCCTGATAATTCTTACTTTCTCTCAGGTACTATGTTTGCAACTGGAGTAAACCTTCACAGGTGCCTTATATGATTAATAATTTCCTGAAATGCTAGACATGTTTTGTGTGAGATACTTCAGTCAGCAGGGAATAATACTACATACTTTCCTCCCTCAGAGAATAATGCTTACCATAAATAGAAGTAATATGTATGGCTACTGCCTCAGAAAACAATTCTTACCATAAAAAGGGTTCTATGAAGAAAATGAACTAGTACAAGCTGTAGCTAGATCGTGTGCCTCTCTACCTATCCAGCTGTGTTCCAAGCAACTCTGCTGTCTCCTCGATTGTGGGAAATGGCCAATATCAAACTCTGTAGGGCAAATCCAAAGTTGTAGTTTGCAGTGTTAAAATTTGCTGAGCAGCTCAGATGGGCTGGAAATGCCAGAGAGGATTACTGTGCTGTAGTTTTAAAGTCAAATTCATTCTTTAGGAAAGCTGCTTTTGCTCTTAAGGTCTATGACTGACTGGATGAGGCCCACTAACGTTATGGAGGGTGACTGGCTTTTATCAAAATCTACTGACTTCTTTCCCAGTGCTAGAGAATGAGCCTGGGGCCTCATGTGATAAGACAGGCACTTTACCACTGAGCTCCATCTCCAGCCCTAGACTCACTGATTTAAACACTCGCCACAACAAAGATTCCTTCACAGAAGCATCTACATTACTGTTCAACAAATAGCTCAGCAATGTCACCTCATCAAGTTGACGTATAAAATGATCTATCTATCATAGTTTACATGAATGTGGAATATAAAATTACCCATCATGATTGACACATGTGGAATACAGGCCTTAACTCTTATGATTGCTGTCATGACAATTTGCACCCCCTCATTTACAAAACGTATTCATGATCACCATTGGCTCTTAACCATTCTCTTAATTAGCAGGCCCCTTGCATGTTAAGATGTTTTGTTATGGCTCATTATGACTTGAAAAAGTCATATACGAAAGTATGTATCCCGTTTGACACTGTCATGAATTAGTCTTCAATGAGAAATATTTACTAGATTGTATTACTAACTTTAAAAGCAGTGCAGTCTCTTCTTGAACAAGTCAGCTCTAAATACTGAGATGCTGCACTTGGGATATGATCAACAGGATTCTACAATAAACACTGTACATTAAAACTAGTACTTTTCAAAGTCCCTAATGCTTTGCTAACAGTGACCTTCACAGTGAAGGACCTTGGGTTTCAATTATTACTGTCCCTATTGTACAGCCGTACCTAGAGCACAGCCCAGACCATAGATAAACAGAAATGACTGCTCAGGCTGTGGATTTTTTGGTCAAAGGAATGCAAATCTGCAACTTTTTAACAAAAATGTTAGGCTGCAATAGCGCTTTTCACATAAAATAATTTACAACATAAAGCATAAATCCCCTATCAGGTCTGTGGAATCAGACATTCAATTTGAAAAGTATGCCAAAGATAACACTGAATCAGCTTACCAGAAAAAACATCATGAAAGTAGGAAATCTTTGCCTTTTTCTTTTTGCTCCTAGAAAAATCAATATAGAAGGGACATTTCTTGCCCTGAAGGAGACCGTTGTCTCCTCTAATGAATTATGTAAGCTCCAGCAAATATATGTCATCACTCTCAGAAATGTCAGCTCTGTCACTTTGGCAGGAGCTAGACCACTGACGCTGTCAGAGAACTTGACTAACAACTTTCAAGGGGACCTTCCATAGTCTGCATTTAACTTTTTCTTTCTTGTCCTTTTTTTTTTTT
>PVKN010026115.1:0-13922 GCA_004027915.1 Capromys pilorides
AATCTACAATCATCTTACATTTAAGGGAAAAGTGTTATTTATAATGTTTATTGTTCTTGCCAGTATACTTTACAAGTCTTGACATGTCACTGTGAAAAATTTACAGATACACAATAAAGCTACACTGTAAGGATTTTCAAATAAACTGAGATGCATTTGGTGTTTGTCTAAAAGTCTCCGTAATGAAGCCCTGGGGACTTGTTTATGTGTAGTGTTTTCCCAGCAGGAGAGCCAATATTGGTCAGTTCCTCACTCCTCCGAGGCTTTCTCACTAAATGGAACAGCATTAGCTTTGTTCTTTAAGTCTAATTAACAACCAAATCATAAATTTTAGCCTTTGACCAATTACACTCCAAGCAATATATATATTGTTTTAATTTCTGCTGCCTTGGATTTTATTAGGTTAAAAGTACACACACACACACACACACACACACACACACACACACACACAGAATGGTAAATATCCACTGCAGGATGGTATACAAGTTTTATGCATTAGCTTCTTATCCCCAGAGAACATGGTTCCTATCCGTCTTAGGTCACAATTTTAAAGAGCTGAATGATCTGGCAAAATCCCTTGTGGGTATTTAGACCTATCACTGCATCCCTGAACAATTAAGACTCTCTGCTCAATTTATGGCTCTGAGCTGGACCAGCTAGAGGAACAACAGGTCCAAACATTAAGGTGCTGACACTAACCTGCTCTCAAAGTAAACAACCATGAATTCTAGGATTATTTCAGGTCTAAATGAGATAATATATTGAAAGCACTATGTTTGTCACCCAGTGAGCCTTTAATAAAGGTAACCAGTGTAGTGCTACTTCCTACAGCCTTTGTTTTACATGCTAGTATCAGTTTGATCATCAAAACTATACATTATGCACAGGAGATCTATTGAAGACTTAATAAGAGTGTATATTTGAAAGGTAAGATGATGTTTTTTATCTTCCTAAAGTTCTGCATCTTTGTTTTCAGAGTTTTGCTTAGAAGATTGTAAGTATTTCCAGGAGCAGCTCTCCCCATGTTCTTGAGATGTCTTTTTTCTCCCTGAGATTCAAATTTATGTCTCTGCTAGCAGCACCATAAATCTATAGGAAGGTTCGTTGAGCATTTTATATTAGTTACATATAAATACAGACTCGTTGCCACTTGAGATATTCCACAGAAGTTCATCAGTATAAATATTTTGTGTTTAGACCTGCTATTCCTTACATTCTAAGAACATCTATTAGGAAAAGAAAAGAAGAATCGCAGCTCTCCTCTTGAAGTCTGGTACAGTGTAATAGAAATAAATAATTTTAAGCCATAATCATCTTTTAAAAGGTCTTAACAAAAATGGAAGTCCAAAGTGTGCTCAGTCAAAATACAGCACTCTTTTCACTGGCTAGATTGTGTGTGTGTTTCAATGTTGCATTTCACTGTTTTCCTTCAAAGGAAGTTATATAAGTTCTGTCTGAAAAGAAAACAGAGTTCATTTTCATCTGATAAACTGGAAAATCTTAAAGGAGGCATTCAGGTCAGGATTTATTTATAAAGCACTGAGACAAAATCTTTTCTTTTGAGAAACACCAGACAGAGCAGCTAGACTGTAGATCAGAATTCATGTTTACCATTTTCCATACAGATAATGCCACTTTGAAAAAGTTACAAATAACTAGAAACAAGAGTGTATTCTAAACATGACTAGAATTTTCCAATGTTTAAGTGCTCCATCTTAACAGTATTCTATTGATAGTATCCCACTATTTAGTTTGTCTTGAGACATAACCAACAGTCAGATACAGCTCTTCTATGCAACAATCTTATGTATTCTTCATTAAAAAGGTCCGACTGAACACATAAAATTACTTAATGTCTAAAGAAGCACAGATTTGTGATTCTATGCTAGATGTGCCTCACTATACTCTTCATCATGAAGATACAGTATGCACATCATGAACAACATAGACGAAAATGCTAACATCAGTAGCTGAAGCTGAATGCACTCTTATAGACTACAAAGCATTACTATTTTAAACAAATACCTTTAGAGTCTACTGAAGACATTACTGTAAGGTGGGTGTAACTCATGAACAGAGTGCTTGACTATCAGGCAAAGGTAGTGAATTTCACCTCCAGAATCACAACAAACAAAAAATAAAATATTGAACCTGGATGATCTTACTTAATTTTCGACTCATCAGTTTTCTTATCTATGAAACAGAAATATTAAGCATGCCAACCTAAGTTTATTACAAACATGTAGCAAAGCATTTGCACACAGAAAGCATTTAGTAAATAACAAAGTTTTAAAGATGATACCATTACAGATACAGTAATGCCTATCTAAACAAGTTTTTAAACAAAAGCCTTATATTTTTATATTAAATTGTTACATCCCATCTATATTAATATACTCATGTATGGGTCCTGAGTAAAATTTTCAAAAGACAATAGACACCATCTTCTAAAAACCACTAATTTGAACCATACATTATGTAAAATAAATTCGGTACTTAAGAAAAGAAGTTGACAGCACCGGCACTGTTTTGACACAGTTAAGATTCGCTATTTCTTAATGTCATGGTGAGTGAGTGCTTATAAGAGGTGCATTTTCCCATACAACAGGAAAAGAGGGCGCAGGTACCTTCTTTAAAATCTAGCTATCATGACCTGTGAGGTAAGTACTATTTATCATATTTCCGTGAGCACCTCTTAGAGAGTTCCCTGCAAATCCTGTCCTCAGCGTTCATGTCTCAGCAAGCCATACCTTCTCCAGGTACGCCACCCGTCATCTTCAAGATGCTCCACATGTTATTCCTACCATAGCTAGCTTCAAGGTTTCACAATGGCGAGCTCAAATAAATTAATCCAGTTTAACAAGCTTTTAGAAAACTTACAATGGAAGAATACGGGAATGATCAGAAATGTCTAGGAATGTCAAAAATGTGAAGAATTTCAATTCACAGTGATCCACGTCAATGTTCTAAAAAGCACTAAATAATTTTACTTTGCCATGCATGTTGCATAAGGAAAAATCTCGGCCTTTTAAATGGGGGGGGGTCAATTTGTTTATCAGACACACACACACACACACACACACACACATACACACACACACACACTCAAGATTAGACAAATAATCTGGCTTCAAGTTTTAAATATTTGGTCTTGAACTGAAAACATTGTCTTTTTCTACCACACACTGCATACATAAATACTAAAACAGACTTCTTTTTTCTAGTCTGACATTTGGTTCTGTGGAAGACAATAGGCCTTAAAACTGTTTCAGTCAACTAATATTCGTAGAGACACATCGCTTCAGAGTATTTCTTCTAAATTTTTGATGAGTAGGAAATGTCAATTTCCACCACCTGCAATGAAGATACATGATCAATATAGTCTCTTAAAAGATAATAAAACACAGCCAAAACTATTCGGAACTTAGTGTGCTTTGATTTTGGGCTACACACTGAATTTTAGCTGTAGCTTTTTTTCCTCTTATCTTCACCTTAAACTAACAAGGACCCCTACATGACAGAAAAAGTCCTATAAAACCATGCGTATTTTCAGACAAACATGGTAAACAACACAATCTCATGCTCCCAACCCCTTCCCTTCCCTTCTTTTCCAGTGTGCTGATGCATACCAGATATCAGATATCTTTCCATTATCCTGGCAGATTTTTTTCATATAAAACACATCCATATTTTAATAATTCTCAAGGGTAAAGATAGCTCCGTTTTGACAAATATTAGTGCTTCCTTTTCTTAATATTTAATCCTTTTGTTTTTTCAGTACCAGGGATTGAACTCAGGACCCTGCACTTGCCAGGCAAGTGCTTATTCCACTGAGCTATCTCCCCTGCCCTAATCCTTTATTTGGAAAAAATTAAATGTACAAGTTTCCCCATATCTTTCTAAACCCATTTTGTGGGCTTTTACCTTTTGTAATAACTTATGAGTGATAAATCTAATTAAAATCTTTTTTCCTCTCTTTACAGGATAGATTACAATGATAATTCAAAACAAGAATTCACAGAATCTCAAAAACTAATTGAAATGAAAAGCAAGAAATCTTAGACATGGAATGGTGCATGTTTAGTTTTATAAAAGTTATATTGTTGCTCATTTAACTCATTTGAAGATAATATGCAAATATTCGATAATAATGTAAAAGGTTACTAGTACTTTTATGTTTAGCATGAATTCGGTGCAGAATTAGTGATCCTGTAGCTGGATACGGATCAATAAATTTAACTCTTTCTTTCTTTCTTTCTTTCTTTCTTTCTTTCTTTCTTTCTTTGTTTATTTATTTATTTACTTTTGCAGCACCAGGTATTGAAACTTTTATTATTTATTGAAGTTATTCCTTATTCTGTTTAAAAACTAAGAAATGAATTCATTCTCTGATATTTATCTCAAAGGTTTATAATGAAGAAAACACAACCCAACCATGTATAAAGTTATTGTAAATGTAAATTACCTTTAATCCTTCAATTTAAAATATTTTAGGGTGTAAAATAATTACACACTATTCATTTCATAATTTAACTAGAGAGGTTCCAAATTCAGAAATGAATCATATTCAGGATGTTGCTAGGATAATTAAAGAGGAAAATATAACAAAGATGTGCAGTATGGCTCATGAGACAGTGAGCAGGGTGTGCAGTGGCCCGGAAGTGCGCCACGGGGGGCTACAGGACCCCCAGAACAAAGCTAAAATGAAGTGTAAAGACAGCGACGACCATTCAAATACAAACTTTTACTACCTATTTGAAAGTGACTTTGCTACTTTTAAGTGCATCTATTTTAAGCTATATTCAGAGACTTAGGTGCAGTTTGGACATTGGGTAAAAGGGCCTTTCAGATGCCAACCAGAACTTCTTGATTCCTGACAAAGGCAAAAATAAGCCCTAGGCATATTTTGTCTTAAAGTGAAAAACCTTGGATTACACTTGCCTGAAGGACCAATGTTGTTAACCAAGAGAAGCAAGATAGCTTAATAACTCTGGAGGGTTTTGTGTTCTTTTAACCTATGAAAAAGATATTTTTTCATAGAAAAAATATTTTTAAATAAATGACTTAATCTCATTTGCTGCTTTTGTTTTCAACAAAGAAAGATCATCCTATTTGTTTGTTTTTGACACAGGTTCTCACCATGCAGTTCAGACTTGTAGTGATCCTCCTGTCTCAGCCTCCCCAAAGCTGGGATTTCGGGCATGTGCTACCGTGCCCGGGGCCGCCATGGCATGCAATATGTGGGTAGAACTTGGGATCATTCCTATTGTGCCTCATTTTCATTTACATCATTGAGATTTTTGTAGAAGAAAAAAATTAGCTGTAACTACATGTGTGACAGCAGTTAAAGGAAATTCATAGCTTTTCTTTCCTGGCCCTTGAATGCTAGAAACATATATTTATCTGCAGCAGCTGCTTAAATTTCTTACATGTAAAGTGGGCCTGTCCACCTGTAAATCTCTCTCTCTGTCTCTCTCTCTCTCCCTCCCTCCCTCCCTCCCTCCAGTGTACTGAGGACTGAACTCAGGACCTTGCGCTTGCCATGCCAGTGAACTATCTCTCCAGCTCAGGATTTACATCTTCTCAACAGCTTTACATACTCTCCTCTGATAACCTCTCTCATCTATGTGGTACCAGTGATTTGTGGCTCCTACCTCTAGCCTAATTGCCCCCCTGCATCCTTCTCTGGTTCCATTTCTTTTGTCCTCCAAAAATAGTAACTCCTTAAATACCCATTTTTCAGTATAACCTATGACTTCCTACAGCCTTTCTTTTTTATATCTTTACCATTCTAAACTGATAACTCTTGCACTTTATTTGTATCAAAAATTAGATGCCCACTGCATTTTTTCTTCTGATAGTTCTAAGCCTTAAAGTCACATTGACAATAACTAGTATCTTTGGAACTGCTGTGCCTACATGAACACTTATTAAATTCTATAGGGCTTATTCTCAAACAATACTTATTCTTTACGTTATTGTTACTTAACTATTTGAGTACGTTAGCACAATGAATAACATTTTCACGTGAGAATAATACTCAGACCCACTAGATATATTTCTATTTCCTGTAAAATAATTACTTTAACTGTGAAGGATTCCCTAATACATTCCAAACTTTTATCTACACTCTATTTTAATCTAGACTAACAGAACACATACTTTTTCTCAGTAGGCCTTTATTACATGGATCGACCAGTGTTAAATGTCCTCTCCTCTTGTCTGTGCGATATTCAAACTTAAAAGCCATCCTACTTTCCAGGAAGACTCCAATCATTGCTAACTTTTTATGGATCACTCTACCATTGCTGAAGTTATGAGAAATATTTGATCTCTTAACTTTTACATGCTTCATTGCTATGCCAGATATTTTTACTCCTTTTCTTAGTTTGTCATCCATAATTTCCCTTTTCTTAGATTTTAAGATCAATTCTACCAAAATACACACATAATTCACATGTCTACCCCCCCGAATCCCTTGTAGGTCTATCCTACAACTATTTTGCAATTAAATGACTACTATAGCTTAGGACTTCTGAGTTTTAAAAATTCACTGTTTGATGGACCTCAGAATTTACAACTGAAGATGATGCAAGACTTAGAAGAAGAAAACATGCACCACTTGTAACTAATGGAAACTAACTCTGGAGACGCAGGTCATATTGTCCAGTAGAGAGGAAACCTCCAGAGCCTTCAGTCATTGTGCCAATGTGACAAACATGCTCTTAATCACTCCGTGAACATATCTATAAATAATTTTATCCTGGAGGCTCAGTTGGTTTTTAATGAGATCTAATGATGTCCAGGGCCAAGGGGGAATAGACACTGAACCTCAGATGCAAGCTAATGTGAAATATATGCTGGATAACAAACAGCGGAACAACAGCCACTGTGTGCTGACATAATGAACAGCAGAGTCCCACTCTGCAGTGCCCACAGATCACGGCGAAGAAGACTTTGCATTGTGACGCGGCACTGAAAAAGAAGAAAATAAAGTTGTTAATCGGTGCTGCAGAATTGAAATCTGTAAACAGTGACGTGTCCCGGGTTCTAAACGTGATCAGGAGAGTTGGTGCCGAAACCTGAGGCCTCAGTAGGCGAGTTGCATGGGCGCCCATGAACTGACCAGACGCATCAGCATTATTTTCATCCCGCGAACGTCAGTGTGCGGTGGCTTCCTTAACAAACACCACAGCCTCGATGGCCTATGCAGTAGAAATAAATGTCTTTTCTCATAATTGTAGTAACTGGAACTCCAAGGCCAGGAGTAAGCCACCTGCTACTGTTTATACATATAGTGATCTTGATTTTGTGTGCATTTGTATTCTAAATTCATTTTGCTTTCTCTGTTATTTGACCTAATGTAAAAGTCATGTCCTAGTACGTGTTTGCAGCACACCGTGATGATGTGCACAGTCCCCAGTTTGGCCCACGTACACAACATTTCTTAATGCTTTCTGCTCTCCCTTCTGCTCTCTTCCCTCCTCCCTTTCTTATAACCTCACTTTTAAATGAGGGCACCAAGCACAGTAGCACCTAGTGACCTCACTTTAACTTAACTACCTCTATATTGACCCACTGCAAATCGAGATGGGCCCTGACTCACCAGTTTGAAATTTATGATGGTATGAAAGTGATATGCACGCAATAGAAACTGCATTTGAGTTCTTCATTCTGCAGGCCTCTTGACTAGATCGCTGCAATGCAAACTCTGCGTGTGAGGCTGGGCAATGACATTAAGCAGTAGATCAGAGGCAGCTATGCAGTCATGGGGAACAGATCTGACACTCTCTAGTTGCATACTGCCAGTTTTTCACAAAGGCATACAGTAAGCTACATGAGATACTCAGTATCTTATTTAAAAAATAGGTTTTGCATAGCTTTGCCTAATGATAGGAAAATCTAAGTGGTACATGATCATAGCAAGCACAGCTGAGTTGTAATATTTGATAGATGAGGTAGGTTAGCGAATTTTTTCTTTTTTGTTGTTTTATGTTGCTTTTGAACAGGGTCTCACTATACAGTTCAGTCAGATCTTGAACTATGTAGTCCACGCTGGCCTCAAATTTTCAAAGATCCTCCTACCTCAGCTTCCAGGAGTGCTGGGATTATAGGCAGGAGCCAACCCATACAGCTAGTTTTCCTGTTCTGTTCTATTCTCCCTCCCTCCCTCCCTTCTCTCTCTCTCTCTCTCTCTCTCTCTCTCTCTCTCTCTCTCTCTAATGAATTTAAGATAGAATGTACAGGGTCTCATTAGGTAGATTGGACTTGTAGTGATTCTCCTGTATTCAGCCTCCCAAGGGCTGGGATTACAGGCACCAGTCTCAAAGGCTGTCAGCACATCCCAGGAAAGGATTAGCATGGCAGACTGAGGATTGAACTCCGGCCGCTGTGCTCAGCCTAAGCAGGTGCTTCAGTCCGGTGAGCTATTTGGCTGGCCCCCTTTTCTCTCTTCTCTTTTCTTCTTTCTTTCATTTTTCTTTTTGAAGACCTTTAATGTAAGATACCTCTTCGTTTAAATTTTATAGCAAGGGCACTGGAGAGATAGCTCAGTAGAATAAGCACTTGACTGGCAAGCACAAGGACCTGAGTTCAATCCCCTGTTCCACAAAAATAAATAAATAAGTAAATAAACAAGTAAATAAATGTTGAAGCAAGGTCTTCCTAAGTCGCTAAGTTGTCCAGGCAAAGGTTGAGTTCCATCAAGTTTGGCATGAATACATTTTTGATACTTTAAACTTATATGGGTTAATCAGAACATAATCCTATCCTAAGTAAAGAATTATCTTTGATCATCTTCTGAGTTTCTGAGGCTATGATTTTAACATATGTATTTTGTGGGAAGACAAGTTAGCCCGTGACTACTATACACCAGCTGGACATGCTTCCAGGTGAGGACAGAATCCCTAGTGACATTTGAAAACTAGGAAGTGCAGCTTCCTCAATTTTCTCAAAGTTTATAGAGGAGCAGATAAAGTGAAAAATATTCTCAATACAGAGGTTAGAACGAACAGAATATTTCTGTTTTTGTGTCTTGTTGCTGTCACAATGCTTACTTGGTTAGGAAATACTAAGAACTGGCTGCAGTGAAATATCCAGTGGGGAGCAGCGAGGGTTCCAGTTTCGTTATTCACACTGTAGCTTCAAGTAAGGAAGAAAAAGTAGCTACTATTTTAAATATTCCTTCCATTCCCTAATATTGGTTGAATGCCTTGTAGGAAGTCAGAAATGCATAAATCACAATTTCATTCCCAAATATATTTGGCGATTCATATTTTCTAGAAAGTGTGATTGTTCATGTAGTGGGCAATGTCACGCATTGCCTAGTCACTGGCCTTTCTAGAAATTATTGATTTACACCTTCCTAGATTCACCTAACTGCTGATTATACCTAAATAGTTTCATCACCTATAGCAAAACCTCATCTATATGGAGGGGTTGCCCTGCACCCCAGTTGCTTGTACTCTCAGGGCTAAAGCTGCAAATGGCAGGAAGCCCTATTTCTGACAGCTCGCCATGTCTTCAGGCCTCCTAGGTCAACGTCCTGTCTTCCTGTCAGCAGATCCATCTTAGGTCTACGTCCTGTCTTCCTGTCAGCAGGTCCATCCTAGGTCTATGTCCTGTCTTCTTGTCAGCAGGTCCATAGGTCAGTATTTCTCTTTCATTGAACTACTCCATTTAGGGGGGGTGCACTGGTGTTTTCTCATACATTATTCAGAATTCCTTCCTTCCTCTCTTTCAGCCCAGACAGAATGCATCATCCCCTCCACGTATAAGTTTATACACACCTCAGATACTGTGTTGATCACATTGTGCTCTGTCACATTATAATCATCTGTTTAAATGTCTTTTTCCCCTCTTGGGTTAAAGACTTAAGACAAGGCCTATGTATAGCTATATATATGATCTCAGTCCTGTTCAGTCTTGCTCTAAAAGTTATCAAATATAAATTGTCTTTTCAAAGTAATGAAAAACACCTACTACGTATGAAATGACCATAACAAAATAACTATAAGTAAACAGAACCTTACAGACAATTTTGATAATAACAAGATGCATGTATCAAAAACTATACTGATATTCATGGCACACAGAATTCTTAAGGTGATTCTAACTAAAATCAATCACTGTACCTATGAAATATTAATCATTTTTCCTACTTAATAATGTGTGATTTAATCAACTCTGTCATGCCTACAACAAAAATATGTTAAGAAATTTGTATTTGATTTTCCAATTTAAAAATATCTTCAGCATTAAATATCTAACATATTATATATAGTAATAAGATTAATATATCCTGAAAGGCTAGAAAATATGGCATACCTACACATCATCTTACAGTATCCAATACTGCTTTATTTTGCTACAGAGCTTCACTGTGTGGTTCAGGCAGGCCTTGAACTAAGTACACAACCCAGGCTGCCTGGAATTTGCAGTGATCCTCCTGCTGAATTCAGTCTGCCTGGTGCTGAGAGTGCAAGTAGGCACCACCATGCCCAGTATAATGAATGTTCAACTTTCATGTTACATGTTCTGAATTATTTGACTGTGATAACCTTTATCTTCTTTAATTTCTCCAGACATAAATTTAGAAATTTCACGCTTTATGAACAAAAGATATTTTACAGTCAACGTAAGAATCATACATGTAAAACAATTAGCTTAATATTACACCTCCTTTCCATTTCAACCACTTAAAGGATACATTAAGATAAAACAATAAACGGGGCAGGGCAAGTCCTATCATTATGCATTCATTCTGGTGTCTTTAATCACTGGTGAAGTCAGCGTCAGACACACAAACAGCACTGGAACAACTGCAAATAATGGAAGAGGCTCTCCCGGGGCTTCTTATCTCTACATTGCATCAGATAATCTCAACAGGTCATCTGCTGTGCCTAGCAGGACTTCAGTGTGGATTCAGTATAACACTAGCGGTTGAAATTTCCTGGTACAACCAAGAGGCAACTGAGCTTATCTTTGGCACTGCCACTGTTACAACAGGTGGCAAATATTAAACACTGGCCACCACCTAGCATTTCACAAATCTAGGATTTTTGATTGTTTGCCTTATTTATTTTAGGGATGTGTGTGTGTGTGTGTGTGTGTGTGTGTGTGTGTGTATGCGCACATGCACATGCAGGTCTCACTATGCAGCTTGGACCGATAGTGATCCTCCTGTTTTCAGCCTCCCTAGTGCTATAATTATAGTCGTGCACCACCACACCTGGACTCCATAGACAGCTCAACCCACCTGGGGTCAGGGTTGGCACGGCAGGCAGTGCTTACCTCAGCAAATGCTCAGTGCAATGAGCTATATCCCTGGCTCTTATTTGCCTTATTTACATACTAAAAGCCACTTTTAGTGATTACTAGAATTTGTAGTAGTAAGTGCATGCAAATTTTATACTGGTGACTTTTGAATTCTGACAACTTAAAATGCAGCTCAGTAGAATATAGGCCAGAAATAACTTTTTTCAGTAATCATTTTTCTTTACTTCTCTACTAGTCAGCATTAAAATGCAGACAATTTTGAGGGGGTATTAACTGGTAGATATCATAGGACAAAACATATACCATTTTAAAAGTATGCATTAATATTGTGTCACAAAATTTATATGTAGTCATGCTTCATTTACGATAGAGATTATAAATCTTTAAAAATGTATTACTGGACTATTTCACCACTGTGGGAACGGCATAGAAAACATTTACATAACCTAAGAAAATTATAGTGTCAATAGAATCACCCTATATATTGTTCATTATTAACCAAAACACCGTTAAGCAGTGCATTAGTGTATATACACACACATGCTTAAGTTTCAAAACTATGTGTGAAGTATATAAAAAGAATGCTTTGATTTTATACAGAAGTAACATACATGATTTTAAAACTATACAGATGTAATACACCCAATTTTGAGTCTATTGAATAAACTACAATGTCTTTTAAATTCATTTTCTTCTATTCAACAGAGACAGAATATGTAGGAAGACATATAGAACATTGCCAAAGATAGTTTAGGAACTCTGTACTCTTTAACTCTTCTTCAAAACAAGTCAGCAACTATATTTTATGATGATTTTGCTTTCAACAGTTAACATTTCCTTCTGCATTTAGTGGGACAGCTCTAGTGATCTCATTTTTAAAAAGTTGGGCTAGTGGCCTGGAGGTCACACAAAATATGTTTCTCATTCCCCTTCCTGGTGCCATGTACCACTCACAAGTGTTTCCAGTGGTAAACAGAAGATTACAGGTAAGTATTAGATCTCATCAACACTAAACAGGAGGAAGAATGTCTGTAGCTCTTTTCCAGGCAGCAAATTAAAGCACTGCAGGCAGTGATACTCCAAACCAGCCCTGATGTTTTTATCGACTCCCTCACGATCTCAAACACAGCGCAGAGTCCAGTCAATACCTGTCATTCCATAGGAGCCACTAACTCCGCTGCTGCTGTCAGTTTTTCTTATCTAATTACAAACAGCCAGTAGCTAATGAAACTATCTCCCTAACAGCAAAGGACACCCGGGCCTGCAACCTCTAAGAGCCAAAAGAGCCCAGCACATCTCTCTAAAATCTCCTGTGATTGTCATGTAGGATTCCTCAATAGCAGTAACCACTTTTTTTCTTGTTACATGGCTTATTTGCATTTTAGTGGAAAGGAACTAAAATTTGACAAGGGATACAACACTTGAATTATATACATAGTAAAAAATAAAAGGACTGGAGTCAGAACTTTCTAGAAGAACATGTGTGTTGCATGCCCAAGTACCTGGACTTGATTCGTAGGACCCAACGAAACCCTAAGCACTAGAAATGGATAGCATCAGAAAATAGTGGGAACCCATTCTTTTTAATGCTATATTAATTTTTACATTTTAATACTATACATACTAATCATGCATGATTATATACAAAGCAAAGTGGAAGTAAAACATTATCAACTGACATAAATTGACAATTACATGATGCATAGCTGTTATTCTCTTAGGTTTTATAAAATGTTTTCTCTTTGCTGGCTGTCTTGAGCTTGCATCCTCAATTCTTCAGTAAGAAGTTTTCTTTTAACTAACCTAGTGCATGGAAATGTATTCGTAAGTACACATCGATTTGACAAGCAAATACTGGGGAACTTAAATCAATGTTGTTGAGCATGAGTTGGGGACAAGCACAGTGAAAGAACACCTTTTCCTCTTAGAATAAAATGTAGGTATTTAGGCAAAAACATATATATTTCATGCACAGCTTCTCAGATTGTGCCATTATATTCTAATTTGTGCATTGTAAATACCATCTTTACAGGCCAAAATAATCAATGGAAGGAAAAGATAAGTAGGGATTATGTATAACTGAATGTGTACACGCCAGATGGCCCTTTCTCATTGGTTTCTTCTCCAATATCCAACTTTGTATAGTGTGTGCTCTCATCACAAAAGCATATCTTATTTCACATTGTCTTACTCCTACATCATCCTTAATTTCACTTTTTTCTCATAAAGAAAAAAACAACCAACTTCTTACTAACCTATGAGGTTTCATACTTCTAGAATAAGATTTATTCTGACCTATAAAATAAACAAGATTCATTTCTTCCTGGACACACTTTGTTCCTAGTATATAAGACATTTATTTTCATTCGTTTTAAACTTGTGTGTCTAGTAATATGTGCAAGTTTTGACAGCAATAACAAGAATTCACGCAATGGAAGCAGCACTGTGAGACTACTCAGTGCTGACTTGTGACTCAGCAACCTCATGTACAATAAATATTGTACACTAAGTGATATCAATCTCTTGATTCCCATTACAACTGCACAGGTCTTTGAATATCTAATCAATAACTCAACTAGGAAATCATTCATATTTAGGTCATTACTCTGTGTCTATCACTGTTCAAAGTTATCAGTAGCAAT
>PVKN010026116.1:0-13922 GCA_004027915.1 Capromys pilorides
AGCCTGCGGAAGGGGGCAGGGCTCACCCCGCCCCCCAGAGGAGCAGGGAGGCTGGGCTAAGCCCAACCACCCCAACACTCAGGGTGGCCCCACTCCTGGGTCTGGCCACTCACCACTGGGGTCCAGGGCTGGCACTGCCTGCTGCCTGTGGACCTGGCTGCTGCAGCCTTGACCAGTGAGCTGAATGCAGATGTCCTCAAACTGCTGTTTGTGATGAGGCCGCACAAACTGGTAGAAGCCTGTTTGCGGGAGGAGGCAAGTCTGGACCTGTGGGCTCCCTATCTTTCAGACACTGGGCTGGGGACCATGGGCTATCCTCTTGGCTCCTTCCAGAAAACAGGAACAGCCCTGGGCCTTAGCAGCCTTCTGCCCATTCTGGTAGACCCACCCTCCCCACAGCTGTGGCCTGTGCATGCCAGAGTTCTGTAGGCCAAGGCACCTTGGAACAGAGAATGCTTCTTGGGGTCTTCACCAAAGAGGCAGCTCAGGCAGGCTACCAGTGCTTTGAGGTCATCAGAACTCTTATAGACCTTCAGGGCCTGGGTAAAAGTATCAAAACTGGCTTGGCTCAGTGTCTGCTTCACAGCCACCATGAACAGCTTCGCTCGCTCTTCTTGTGTACCAGCTACTGCCTCCTCCTGACAAGACATAGGGCCAAAGCTGCTGTCAGGACCGGCCCTGTCCCTCCCGCCTTCAGAGACCACAAGACCCCCAGGATAATAGGGGCTCCTGCCTGGTGAGAAACAGAAGGTAGAGTGTCCTGGAGAAGAGTTGCAGTCCTGGGACATGGCTGGGCCTCAGCCTGCTAGGGTCACAATAGTCAGGAGGCCCAGGGTCCATAGCACCACCCCACTCCTCCCCACAACAGATGCAGCTAGAACAAAGCTGAGAATCAGTAGCTCACAGCAAGAGGCATGCTCAGCAGGCTGCATCCTACCTCTGCATGCCTCAGACCTGAAGAAACCAAAGCAAGGTTGGCGCAGGTAGCACCCACTCCGACCTGGATGGCCCCGCCCAGTCCAGTCCAGCCCAGTCCAGCCCAGCCCAGCCCAGCCCAGCCCAGCCCAGCCCCTCAGCAGCCAGTCTACTTCCTGCAGGCACCGACCCTCACTGGGTACTACTGGGTTTTTCTCAGAACTTGGGGCTTTCCAATGGGCAAAGGGGCTTCTTGTCTCAGCTTGTAAATCAATTGCTTTCATCTGAGACTGGGGACACAATGTATGGCCTCACACAGGCCAGAGCTACAGCTCCAGAAAAGTTGGGGTCGAACAGATAGCAGTCCACACAGCTGGGGCGTCACGGGTGGCTACTGGCCCCCAACAGAATATGCCCAGGGGCTGGGCCACACTGTGGCTGGCAAAAGATGAGCTCTTAGGCCACCCACAGAAGGATCCACAAACTGCTGGGCTGTCCACAGCTACCCAGGAAGTCCATTTCTCTGGGCTGCTGTGGCGCACGCACCTGCTTGGTTGGGGGCCACCCGGACAGAAGCCAGATTCCCAGACTATGAGTGGCTAGGCCAACTGCAGGAGGCTCACCTACCTGGTGGGTGACCAGCCTGACCTTCTTCCTTCCTCCTCTCTGCTCATCAGCCAGCCTCTTCTCACACTGAAGGGACAGAGTAGAGTGACCAAGTGCCTGCAGGGCACAGCTGAGGTTTCAAATCCTGAGGGCTCCGGGAGTCCCTGATAATAGCCTGAACAGAAGCCCAGTGGGGAAGATATCTTGCCAGAACCCCCCAACCTCTTCTGAGTTATGCGATCACCCTCATGGCTGGCAGGTAGCAGTGGGTGACAACAGCCACAGAGCAGTTTTGGCTAACTCTGGGACATGAGCACAGGCTCACTTGGGGGCCTGTGGAGCAGGAATGGAGGGGAAGGAATGGCTCACAGGAGGAAGCAGAAAGGAGCTCCAAGCTGGATGTGGTGGCACACGCCTGTAATCCCAGCACTTGGGAGGCTGAGGCAGGAGGATCGGTGTGAGTTCGAGACCAGCCTGGGCTAAAAGTGAGCTTAAAGCCAGCCTGAACTGCATAGCAAGACCCTGTCTCAAAAAAGACATTAAAAAAAAAAAAAAAGAGCTCCAAGTGAGGCCCAGGAAACTGTGGGCTACTACTAGGTAAAGACCACAGGAGGAAGGGAAGAGAAACTCGGGTCCCATCCTATGGATCACGCCTTGAGAAAGGCCAGTGACCTAGGGCTGTGGGCACAGCATAACTGGGGGTACCATTTGTCCACCTGCCCACTGGGATGGGGACTTAGGAGGAAAGGAAAGGTGCCACATGGGGAGGGCCTGGCTGGCCTCAGGAGCTGAGGGCCGGTGACGACCTCAAGCATCACCCTTGTTGCCCTGTACCACCTTCTTCCCAGAGTGGGCCTCATCCTCAGGTGCACCAGCCTTCTGCTCGCTGTGCTCCAGGGCAGCCAGCAGCCCCATCGGCTTCCGCTGTGCAGGGCCTGCTTGGTGCTCATACTCCACACACAAGCTGCGCTCAGGGTCCTCTGCAGCCAGCCGTCCTGCAGGAGCATTGGTATGGCAGCAACAGCCTGGAGGAAGTAGCTAGTCCTGGCAGGCAGGCTCCTGCCTCTGACCCGCACGGCCCCCGCCCAGCCCTGCACACCTGGTTCCCGCCTCAGGCTGGGCACATGCACATCTAGACTTGTGGCTTTTCTGGTGGACAGGAGGGGTTCAAGTGATATGGCCTGGGAAGCAGCTTCTCCCTCACCCATGCCTGGAGCCAGAGCCTTGGGGACAGGAGCAGGCATCTGCAGAGCAAAGGTGTACAAAGCCTTCTTCTGTGTCTGTCTCTTTGGGGTAGGGCAACTATCCCCACCTTGGCCAGAGTGGGAGGCCCAGCCAGGTGGGCCTCTGGATGCTTACAATTTTCTGAGCAACACGGAAGAACTGGGCTACATCACGGATGACAGGGCCGAAGTTGTCATACACCTTGAGGTAGGGGCGCACCCAGGAGGGCAGCTGGGCTTTGGCATCTGCATAGGCGAACCTGCAGGGGTACGCAGCCATCAGCTCAGTGTCCTCTGCTCAAGGGCCCAAGGCCATCCCTGCCCTGCAACCCACTCCACTGCACATAGGTCTCCAAGTGAAGCCATGAAGCTCAGACCCCAAAGAGTCAGAGGCTGCGACAGGTTTCATGCAAGGGAAGAGATTCTAGGGCATAGAAAGGGCCTTGAGCAGTGGGGTAGCTAGATGGAGCCCACTTGTACCTATGGTCGCACAGGAAAATGGCCCCATAGTCATGGCGGTGCCGGATGACTCGCCCAATTGCCTGGTTCACAGCCCTGGATGCCTGCTGCCGGTACCATTCTTGCCCTGAAAGGAACTACAGGAAAAAGAGTCTCTACCACCAGGACCCTGGTCGCTGCATCCTTGCTCTTCCCCTGCCCCTGGGTCTGTGGTGTCTCACCTGACCTCGGGCTTGGCTCTGGCCCTTCATCTCATCCAGGAACTGCATCTTGAGGACAACCCGGGGGTCCATACGTGGTGGGTACGGGAGACCCGTGATAATCACGCCACGGCCATTTGTGTCTGAGAAGTCCAGCCCCTCACTGGCCTAGGACACAGACCCAGGAACCGTCTGGGGCAATGGGCACTCCTTCCCCACTTGCCTCCACCCAAGCCTGACACTTCCTTCAAAGTCTGTCTACACTACAATCCTCGGGCCACACCTCGCTACTATGGGTGGGGATAGAAGGAAATGCCTCTCTCGAGCCAGGCCCCCAAGCTGGCACCCATGGCTCCCACAATGAGGACCAACCCTCCCTTGCCCAGCATCTCCTGTGTCTTGCCTCTCCTCACCCGATGCCAGCGCCCAGCAGGCCCATAGCACCTTGCAACACTCCCTCCCATTTGATCAATGTGGCGGTAAAGGGCAGGGGGCCTGTGCCCCCAGAGCCAAGTCCACACGTAGCCCCAAGCTCCTTTGAGAAGCCAGGGCAAGTGCAGGATTCACAAAGGCCTCACCTTGCCCCGGCACACCGCTAAGAAGGTGGCCCCACTGGACCCAGGAGAGGTGACTCGTTGATAATATGCTTCGATGACCTAGGAGAGGGTAGCACCCGAACCATGAGCCCCAACCCTTTCCTTGAGTCATGGTGTTCCCACATCTCCTCTCGGCCCCAACTGACCCACACACAGCACCCAGACTGTTCACTGTTTCCCAGTGAACACAGGGAACCTCCTGGTGAGGACAGCTGAGGGCATGAGGGTCAACTGCCACTGTTGCCATGTCCAAATGTTTTTAGCAGCTTTCTAAACAGTGAAACACCAAGGACAGGGAAGAAGGGCAGACCCCTGAAGGGGTACGCTGGAGCCAGCCAGAGGCCAGGTCAGGGATGGGGCTATCCCAGGAGGCTCACAGGGCAGTGAGAGCAGCAGCCCGAGTCCAGACTGAACACAGACCTCTGAGAAGCTGACTTTGCTTCTGGGCTCCACGAACAGAGGTTTCAGTGACTCCATTTTCCTGGCCAGGTCTCGGGCCTATGAAAAGAGGTCAGGTGTGGATGGGGCTGTCACACAACCTGTCAGACCTGTGCAAGCTGGAGGCCTGCCATTGCCCCTGTGTACCCTGGCACTACCCACCCACCTGGCAACTCACAGAGGGGTCCTACCTGCCAGAACTCCAGGCTTTTCTCCATGACAGGGTAGGAAGGGAAGAAGACCAGCAGCCCATGGGGTACCACGCGGGCAATGTTGCCTAGAGGCATATGACTGGTGAGGGTGGGTTGCTGGCTGTCTGCAGACACACAGTTCTTGGGACAAAGAACCAGGTCTGCTAGCCCCAGTGGGACAGCCAAGAATGAGGGCCACCCCTGTGGAGCACACATACCCAGGGTCTTCCCCAGGGAGGACAGACACTCCTCAGAAAACCTGCACAAAGCCAGAGGAGGGTGTTCTGTGAGGCCCAGGGCTCAGCCACTGGTTCCACATCCTTGTCAGAGAAGCCCAAGATCAGAAGCCCTTACCGCCTATCAAATGCGGAGCTCAGCTCAGTTCCGTCAGGGCCTCTGGGGATAACCCCCACCCAGAGCTGGTGCTGGTCGATGACATGTGGGTTCTCCAAGCAAACTGGGAAGGGGCTGAGAGAGACAATGGGCAGTCTCTCAGGTCTGGGACCCCCAGACCTCTGGCCGACAACCCCGGGCCACTACTGCCCACACAAAACATGGCCCCATACTCAGCTCGTACATCTGCATCTCCAGGGCAAAGGAGGACAGAGGGGCCAAGGTGCCACTGGTAAGGATGAGAGTACGAACACCCTGGCAGACCAGCTCCCGCATGCTGTGGCCTGGGCTGAAGCACCAGTAGCTTAGTACCTTCCCTGCAGGGGAATAGGGTGTGAGGACAAGACTGAGATGACACTGTCATCTTCCCTACCTGCCAGCAGCCACAGGGGCCCACAGTGCAGCAGTCAGAACGCAAGTTCTCCGCTGAGACTGTGTTCAGCCTGCAAGCTGGACCCTTTTATTAGAAGTCTGGGGAGCAGCAACCACATCTAGGAGAATGCTAGGTGCTAGGTGGCACCTAAAGAGAGCCAATTCCAACCTGAAGTTTCTACAGAAATTGCGACATGAGGCACAGGGCTCAGAGCCACTCTGCCAAAAAAGCACATGGAAGGAAACTATTTGACCTCCTGACATTCTAAGCACAATTGCAAGAGAGAGAGACAGCAAGTTCCCAGACTAGTCACATCAGCATCAATAAGGTCACTGGTTCAGAGGAAGCCCACAGTTTCTTGCAGTGCCTGGCTGACTGGAGCATGTCCACAGCCTTCAACTTGCTCCAGCAGACCAGGAAGCTCGGGAAATTAACAAAACGCCAGTAGAAAGACTAAGTGAGGCTCTGAAGGCAGGACCAGGCGTCAGCAGGGACAAGGGCAAATTTCCTGAAAAAGGAAAAGCCACATGTTCAGCCTGAGAAGTTTTATCAGTCCCGGGATGGAATCTGCCCTGCCTGGGGACTGTGTGTGGCTGCCTTGCAAGGAACAGTCCACCTCGATGACCTAATTTCCTAGAAACACTCTACTCAGAGAAGGATACTTCTGAGAAGTCACATGATTTCAGAGGGAGGGAAGAGCCTCGCCCTACTTGGCCCCTCAGTACCTGAGCAGGCCCCATGGTTCCCATGGCCTCACAAGTGCTGTCCCCAGCCTTGGGACACACACCTCTTGTGGGGAGAGTCCATGACACAAGGTCCCGAGGGCTCAGAGAGCTAGCCACACCACACCTCACGCAGATCTTGCCCAGCTTACCTTTCCCTTCCCACTAGGACAGGCATACGCTCCGAGAGAGCTGCTTCTGCTGAGCCCATGACATGGGTCAACCAGCAACCAAAAGGCAGCCCACAAAAAGGGCATACAGAAGCCCACAGACAGTGGCAGTGCTGGACCCGTGGGCTGCAAGGTGTCTGACCCGACAGCTCCCAGGAGCCCCAGGTCCCGCAGCCACAGTCACTGCTGACCACCAGGGCAAACCCATGTGAGGAGAGCAGGATGAGCTGCACCCGGGCCCTAGCTGTCTAGACCCTCATCACGCCTACTCTGAGATACCAAACTCAAGAGAAGGCAGGGGGCATGAGGCTTGAGCTCACCACAGGCAACAGGGTCAGCCTCCTGCCTTTTTGACATGACTGTGGCGCCTATGAGGTGGTCTTCTGGCATAGGCGAACAGGGCCTACAGGGCCTTTCACAGTGTTAGCTGGACAAGGGATGAGAATAGGCCTGTGCTGACCAGCCTTGGCTAACAAGGATGTCCAGGGAGGGCAGAAGGCCCCCTGCTGCCTCGGCTGTTGCTCACGGGTGAGTGGGCTACCACAGTATGTTGAGGCCACCTTCAAAGTCTCACTGGCTTTCCAAGGGCAAGTGTGAAGGCCACAGGCATGCCTGGCCTGAGGAGTAGCAGTGCAGGGTATGCACTGCGGCCAGCAAAGCAGCCGGTTCTGGCCCCCAGGACCTGTACCTTGCTTTCTAGATGCAGTGGCGCTCCAGGCATCTGCGTGCTGAGCCGCCCTCCTGGGGCCAGTGTCAGGGTGTATGTGCACCTGGAGGGGTGAGCACGTATGGGTATGTTGAGGCCCCAAGGGCTCCTAGAGACAGCCCCAGCCTGTCCCTGTCCTGGAGGCAGCTCCCACCTTATAGGACTGTGATATTCCTGGGCTGCCCTCAGCGGGATCCCAACTGAACACGATCTGAAAGGCAAGAAAACGGAGTTTACAGGTCAGGACTTAAGGCAAGAGGAGAAAGCCTTTTTTGGTGACAGGGAAAGTAAAGCCTCTTGGCTCAGCACACAGGACCCTGAGGCTACCCTGTGCTTCTCTGAGTCATGCTTCACTCACCCACACGCTCAGGGAGAAGACAGGCTCATCTGGCCCTACCATCTAATCTGACATTCTCAGGCCAAATGGCAGCAGCTCATACCCGCCTGTCTTCTCCTTTTCCAGGGGCAATCTCTATCCACTGGGAACACAGCACCCTGTGAGAAGTCCCCTTTACTCAATGTAGCGACCCTCCCTTTGTGCCCCTTAAAGCCCCCAGGTAATCTGGAAATGTAATACATCCTGCTCGAGATCACATAGGAACTTGTTCTGACCAGTATCAGGGCCTACTGGAACTGCAGCAAATAAGAATAAAGAATAAGTAACAATGAGGAATAAAATAACAACAGCAATAGAAGCCAGGCAGAGCCTGGGGGACAGCAAACACCTGACCTATGGCAGAAAAAGGTGGACTTGTATCTCTGAGGCACAAGCCTCAGAGACCACCAAACAGATTCAAAGCCCAAACACTAAGCTACCGGAAACCAGATGAGAACAGTCAGCCAAATGGGTCAGGAGACTGGATGGAATAGAAGTCCTCATGACAGGGGTTCCCCCGTCTCTGAACCCTCCCAAAGATGGAAACAGATAAGTGGAGAACATAGTTGTCACCTGTGGCTCAACCTTCAAGATTTATGAAGAGCCCTGCAAATTGGTTAAAAAACAAAACAAAACAACAACAACAAACAAAACAAAAACAAACAAACAAACAAAAAAGCAATGAGGAAAAACACACAGAAAAGGGTGACTAGCCAAAATGTAGAAGATGCTCACTACAGGAAGGAAAGAAACCATGACAGGAGTTTGCTCAGTAAAGCGGCCAGATCAGGGCAGGACACTGGCTTCAGATACAGGCACAGGCACACAGCTTCCACACAACTCCCAGCGGCCCCAGAAGGCACCTTGGCAACAGTGAGAAATGGGCACCATCCAAATGGAGCTAAGGAGGTCGCTCATCGTGCAAAGCACACCGCAGAGACTCAGGACAACAAAACGGACTCAGGGACCAAAAGGCAGGTTCTCAGCACACCGGAAGCCCAAAGTGAAGACAGGCCACCATGCACCGTGCACTCTGGCACGCTGTGTGTGTCTGTGCATCCACCACAGAGGAGTCCGGTAAGTGGGGCTGGCGAGTCAGTGGGCTGGTGAGCAGGGCCTCAGCATATGCACCTGCTTCTGTGAGGCTTCGGCAGCAGTGTGTTACCACACACAGGTCATGGACTTTAGACTCTGATGCAAACTTCGAGAAGACCTGGAGTTGAAGGAGTGGCCCACTCCTCCCCATGGCCACCCTGGCCAGTGTAGAGATGCTCTCATTCCTGACGGGCCCAAGCAGCCTCTCAGTAAAGGGCAGGGCTCCCTGATCCTGCTAGGGGCTCAGAGAACCATGAGCTTCTCAAGGAATCTGTAATGATCAACTCTTTTTGGAGGCAGGGTCTCACTACGTGGTGCAGGCTGGCCTTGACCTCAACAGTCAACTCATTTTTAACCTCAGACAGTGAGAAAACAAGAGGTGTGGTATGAACTTGGCTTCAGCTCTGGCTGACACATCACTTAGCCCAGATTTAGAGAAAGGAAGAGCAGTGATGATCCCAGGTGACTAAGAAAACAGCACCACCACTGGGACAGGACAAGGCATGAAGGGAAAAGTTCTCCCCACAGTGTGTGTGTACATGTGGGGACATGTGCTAAAAGCCCCCTGCACAGCTGACAGTCAGCAAGGACTCCAGTCCAGGAAACGTGGCCCCACTATCTGCACGTCACCCTGCCTGGGGCTGGCTTTCTGTGGCCCCAAAAGGTTGGGCTGGCACCGGAACTCCAAGGACAGGTCAGCGACAGCCCTGAGAGCCCCGCCCGAGCTGCACACTCATGTCCTGGCATCTGTGAGGGGCTCAGGAGGCAGACGCGAGATGAGCACCTCATCAGTCACCATCCCCAGCTGACGGCGTGAGCACTGGGGAGCACCTCCAGGCCCAGGCGGGGAGCCAAGTCATCCACTGGGAGCAACGGCAGCCAAAGGCAGCTTCACATCAACAGGATGACCTGCTTTGGGTTCTAGGGACGGCTCTCCATTCATTCAAGGAGAAGAGGCAGCACCCAGTTCAGTGCTGCCCTATAGGCCTAGGATCAGCAACTGACCTTGGGCATTCCTGAGAAAGGGCAAAGTTGGCTCCTGGGAGCTGCTCATCTGTAGTGACTGGTTAGAACACTGAAAGCAGCTTGCCTGGCAGGAGCAGGGCCAAGAGCACTCCAGAAAATGGCATAACAGTCACTGTGGGTGGTTACAGGGGCCGGGGAAGCTTGGACTTCAGCAACCCGTAGTCATGTCCAGGCCGTTACCCTGGGCAAAAGACACTCTGTGAGACTCACTGAATGGTGACACTATCGAGATGCCTCCAGCCTACTCTGCCATGACCTCAAGTGGCCTGGAGGCACAGCCTGAGCAGAAGCATCCAAGAGGAAACCTTACATGATACCATCAGTACAGTGTTCCTATGCCTCAGTTTCTCCCAGGACTCCATAGGTCTCACAGTCAGGGCTCCTAAATAGCATGCTTCTAAAAACCTAGCAAGGTTCAACGAAAGGAACATGGTCCCCAGAGCCTCCAAACAGCACCTAACCCACTGCCAACCACCTGGGGAGGTACTGTTTTATCCACTGGAGCTGAGAAGGTGGCTAAGTTAGGCCAAAGGAAGATAGCTAGACTTCACAGATAAGGACAGGGTGTTGCTCAGCCACACATCATGAAGTGGGAAGAGACCTAAGGCAGCAGAAAAAGCCCCAAATGTCTTGCTGTCTCTCTCCTGCCAATGACCTCACAGTCACATTTCTCTCAACCAGAGGCTTCCACATGTATGTTTCTGTTCATTGGGATTTCCAGTCACCCTTTTCTCTATCAGGGACTCCTATAGTCGTGCTTCTCTCACTTGGTCAGGGTTCTCACACAGTCATTCCTGTCAAAGTTCACACACAGCCAAGCTGTCTGTTAGAACTCCCACACTGGCCTTTCGCTGTGTCAGGTGTTTCCAGAGTCACATCATCTCTCTCTGAGGACTTCCTGTAGTCACACTGTCTCTCAGATGCTACCACAATCACACGATCTATCAAGTGCTCGTACAGTCTCTCTGACAGGTATTCCTCTAGTCACACCATCTCTCTGTCAGGTGTTCCTATAGTTGCACTGTCTGTCAGGTGCTCCCAGTCACATGATCTGTCTGTCAGGTGTTCGCACAGTTATACCATCTGTCAGGTGTTCCCTGTCAGGCGTGTCTCTCTGTCAGGTACTCCTGTAGTCACATCTTCTCTCTGTCAGGTGTTCCCACAGTCACATGGTCTGTCTGGTATTCCTGCAGTCATACCATCTGTCAGGTGTTTCCATAGTCACACTATCTGTTAGGTGTTCCTGTAGTCATATTGTCAGAGTTCTCTCAGTCAGACTGTTAGGTGTTCCCTCTGTCAAGTGCTCCTATAGTCACACCACTAGGTGTTCCTGTAGTTACAACATCTCTCTGTCAGGTGTTCCCACAGTCACACTGTCTTTCCGTTAGGTGCACCTGCAGTCACACCATCTTTCTATCAGGTGCTCTTGCAGTCATACTGTCTCTCTCTCAGTCTCCCACTGGCACATCTCTGCTCTCATACTTCAGTCTCTTTCTTCACCAAGGGGTCAAAGAACAGGGCAATTACAAGGCCTTCATTTGTCTTTCCACTGAGAAGCTGCTCAGTAAGTCACTTGTCTCCAGATATCTCCTGCTTTGAGCCCATCTGGAGCTGCATACAGCTGGGCCTGTATGTAGGGGTTCTGGCCAGCCCTCAAGGACCTCAGCAAGGGTAAGAGACCCCTGGCCCTAACCTGGAAATACCTCCCCATGTATGTCTGGCTATTCAGCAGTCAAGCATGGCCAGACCTATCCTCTGTAGCCTTCCCAGAGGCCTACAGTGGGTTCAGGACAAGAGGAAATAAACTTATGATGGGTTTGCCAGTCAGAAACATGTGGGTTAGGGCCTTTGCCCTGTCCCTAAAGCTCTTCCCCTAACTTTCACCATGAAAGGAAACGCCTGCACGTTCCTACCTGGATGATGTCCATGAGCTTCTGCAACCCAGCCGTATTGGTGAACACTCCAGCACCTGTAGGGGCAGCGAGAAGCTGATAGCCACACCACCAGGAGGTGATATCCATGCAGATCCCAAAGGACCAGGAACCACCATGACCACACGGCCAAGCCCCACCTCAAGCTTCCCCCTATCTGAGTGTCAGTGTGGGATGTGCTAAGGGAGGATAGGTGGGAACCAGAGGGAGCAGTCTCTCCAGAAGAAGTCCATCAAGTCTGTTGGATTCAAAAGGCTCTGCTTGTCAAATGAACGTAGGAGCCCTCAGCCCCAGTGTTCAACAGACTCCAGAGTCCTGTATCTCAAACCTCTCCAAACCCTGACCCAGTAGAGAGGGGTATCAAGTGTCAGGCTGGGATGATGCACATCTAGCGAAGCCTTCTGGGCCCTGCCACTGAGTAGGAGCAGGGCTCAGGGTGGGTGAGGGGGGAAGCTGGTAGGAACCACAGCTCAACAAACCCACCCAGGCCCCTTGCTTTTCCTCTTCAAAGAGGAGCTGAGACACACGACAGAAAGATGGCAACAGTAAAGCTGGGACATACTCTACAAAAGAGCACAAAGGCCAGTCTAATGGCAAAATACTTCAATATCCCAGTCAAAAAGGGCCCTGCAAGCTGGGTATGGTGGTGCATGCCTATAATCCCAGCATTTGGGAGGCTGAAGCAGGAGGATCAGTGCGAGTTCGAGACCAGCCTGGAAAATGAGCTCAAGGCCAGCCTGAACTGCATAGCGAGACCCAGTCTCAAAAAGATAAATGAATGAGTGAATAAGTAAAGGGCCTTGCAGGCCAGACTCCTTCTCACAGGGTGAAGAGCAGACAAGACAAGCGGCAACTGGGGAGACAGCTCAGTGGCATGAACACCTGCCTGGCAAGTGCAGGGGCTAAGAGTTCAATTCCTGGTACAAAAGAAAAGAGGGGAGGGGAAGGGAGGGGAGGGGAGGGGACAGAAGAGGAGAAGACAGGAGAGGAGGCTATCACACAACTGAGCTGGCTGCCAGCTAAAGGTAGTCCTGTGTGGCTCCTGCCTGCATCGAAGAGGCTGGCCCAACAAGCCCCACATGGTAAGCCAGAGACTCACGTCCTGCCAAGTGCTGGATGATCTGGTCCAATGACTCCAGAATGCAGACCTTAGACTGAAATGTTATCTGGGCTTCGGCAAACAGGCTGAAGATAAAGCTGATAGAGAAAAGAAAAGAAGCCCGAGGCTGGCCAGGGACCAGGTCCCACAGCTTTGGCGATCTATAGGTGAGCAGCTTTCTGCACTCAGAAACAAATGCTGAGCCCTTTAGGATCAACAACAGCAAGGTGAAAGGCCTGTGCCCTCAGGACCCTTCAGCTGTAGCGATGAGAGGGCCTTGGCACAACAGCCACACACCAAAGAGAAGCCCAAGGCACTTGGTCCAGGGGCCAACATGGGATGCAGGGAGGGTCCTTGGAGCCTTCCTGGGATAGCATATCTGAGTGGGCCTTCCAAACACTTTGGCCTGCAGGGTGCTCTTGGGGTTTTATACAGGGCAAGGAAGGCTAGAGGAGCCAGGCTGGAGCCCTGAATGTTGAGCTGAGGAACGACGCTTTATCTGTAAGAATTATAAGCCCTGCAAGCGTCAGAGCTCAGAATAGAATAGCTCAGAGAGAAGGCAGGTATCCCAGGACCCTTAGAACATGCCCCCCCTTCTGCCTGTGACGAAAGCAGGCCTGGCCACAGCACAGTAACTAGCCGTGTGCCCAAGAGAGCTGTCACGCGACAGCTCATCTGTCTGAAGGCAGCAGCCTTGGTCGGCCCAGACTGCTAAAGAACTGGGTACCACGGCACACTCACAACCCTCTGGGCCTCCGGGTGTCCTTCACAGCACCGACTGCTGAGGAGAAGCCTCATTCTAACCTCCTGGGCCACAGAGAGCTGACCATCCCTCCTCAGCTTTTTTTTTTTTTTTTGCAGGACCGGCATTCGAACTCACGGCCTTGCACTAGCCAGGCAGGCGCTTGTGCCATGGAGCTATCTCCCCATCCCCCTTCCTCAGTTTGGGATTAAGAACAGATCCCATTGGTATGTGAAGCCCCAGGACCGTGACAAGGTCAGCCGCTCCAGGTGGGAGCCTAGGTCAAGGCCTGAGCCTTTATTCCTCACCTTCCTGGCCTGGTGACACCACTGCCATCTCCAGGCAGCTGGACAGCATCGATGGCACCCTCCAGGCGAAGAAGGATCACTGTGGGTCGGTCAAGGAGGTGTCAGAGGCGTGCACCCGGGGTGGGGAGGAGGGGGCAGTGGGGAGCAGCACTCACTCTTCAGCTTTGCGATGTCCTCCAGCTGCATGTTCAGTCCTGGGCAAGAGATCGCACATGTGCAATGCTGCCTTAACCTAACTCTACCAACCAGGGTCCCAGGAACAGAATTGGTTTTCCCCTTTGAGACAAGGTCTTGCTAAGTCACTAAGTTACCCAGGACAGGCTCACACTGACAATCTTCTAGACTCAGCCTCC
>PVKN010026117.1:0-13787 GCA_004027915.1 Capromys pilorides
CCCGTGCCGCTCCTGTGGGGTCCTGCTCACCCATCCACATATGCCTGCTACCACTGAGACTGGCTTAGGCATCTCCCAGCCCTAAGTCAAAAGTGAGAATTCAGTCTTGGGGTCCAGTCACCCCAAGACCACATCTGCTATGTGGTTCTAATTCTGAGCAAGGCTACAGTTAGGGACTGAGCAGAGCTGGTGGCATCCACCTGTCCGGGTGCAGTCTCACACGCACAAGAATGATTTGCCAACCAGAGGAGGGACCATTGCAAGCCCAGCCAGATCCTGCCGGGCACACACTGCCAATGCCTGGCTGAGTAACAGATTCGTGCTCTATCACACAAGAGCAGCTGAACGTATCTGTCTGCATCCCAAGGCCCTCGGAGACTCACAGCCCAAGGAAGGACCTGCGTGTGTGGCCAGCCTATTGGACCCCAGATCCTGGGGGCAGGGGTGACAGAGCAGCCCACATCTGCTTGGGTCCCTGTGATGCTGGCGAGCAGCACATCCCACCAGCACAGCCTTTCCAGACCCACCCGGGGCCTTTGCATCCTGAGTCTCTGGGGCTCCACAGGTGGCAGCACCCCATCTCCTCCCCATCCCTGGGAATGGCAGGATCGCCTGCTCAGAGAGAGTCTCACTGGGGAGCACATGTGTCAGATGGCTTGGGATACATGTACTGGATGTCCTTCATGGCCCTCCTGGAGGCCTGGAGTGTGCACTGCAGCTGCAGCTTGATCAGGACAGGAATTCCCTTTGCATCCTGATACAGCCATCAACCTGCCAAGCAAGTCCCTCCCTGTCATTCGGTAGCAGGATGACTTCAGCAGGTCGCCACGGGTCACCACAGCTGCATACATTCTGGAGGCTGGTGTAGAAGTAGGTGGAGGTGAAAAGACCGGGATGCTGGGTGTATACACCCCAGTTCCCATGATGCACACATTAAATAAGCATCACAGACATACTAGGAAGAAACAACAGGAGCAGGCATCAGCATGGACGGGGCTCAGGTCCCTGGGGTGTGGGTGGCTGAGTGGTGACTGGCCCCTAACATGACGGATGGGGGGTTGGGGTGGTAGGAGAAAACCTGTCCTTTCAGGCAAGGGGGAGAGAGGATATAGGTTTCAAAATGTCGAAGTAAGGATTACTTACGTGTATCATGATGAATGAATAATCTGTACTCAGAGCTAATTTTAGAGATTTGTTTAGTACTGAATGCCATGCTGGCCTGGCACCCCGGGTGTGGCATGTGGGCCACTGAAACTGGGTGTAAGGGTGCACACCTGGAAAAGCTGAGATAGGAGGACCACTACGAGTCTGAGCTGTGCAACGAGACCCTGTACCAAAAAAGGTAATAAAGGGCTGGCCAGATAGCTCAGCGGACTAAAGTGCCTGCTTACGCAGAGCACAGCAGCTGCGGTTCAATCCCTGGCACGCTGTGCTGACCCCACCCCCGGGGCATGCTGAGACAGTGATAGAGACTGGGCGTGGTGATGTGTGCCTTTAATCCCAGCGCTTTGGGAGGTTGAACACAGGAGAATCTGATCTATGTAGTGAGACCCTGCGCACCCTGTAGACCTGGTCGTAAATTAATTTTTAAAAAACTTCACAAATAAATAAATAAAAGCTTAAAAGTAGTAAAAAGAGTGGGCATTTCAGAGGCAGGAAGGAGGCCAGGAGGACTCCCCACTCTAGTTGTTAAGGGTGTGGACAACAGGTTCCCCCACCCAAGCCACTCAGAAGTTCCATTGCCTCTGTGTGTGAAGATCACTCTTACACAATATCTTCTTGACCTTCCTGAGAACCACTGATGGCCCAGATGGTCAGTGACTGGCTGGCCCACACTGGCTGAGGGCCTGAGGTCTCTCAACAACGTGTCCAGGAAGTCTGCCCCACTGGCAAATGCATTCCCTTTGTATCTGTACTCAAGGAAAGGCACTAGCTGGGTATCTCCAGTGGGCCCCACCTGCCACCCCCCCTGCCACCTGAACCCCTCACTTGATTGGTTCCCTGCGAGTTCATTGCTGCGTATTCCAGAAAGCCATCCACAGAGCATTGCTCTAGAGGAAGCTGAGCAGGGCCAGCAACTCCTTTGGGGGAGCTCAGTGGATGAAAATACGCACAATGGGGCTGGACACGCTTCACAGAGAGCAGCCCTGTCCACACATTCCTCAAGGGAAGCTTCATTCTGGGGAAAGGCGTGCAGGAGGCTGGAGGTATAGGGAAGGACTGCAAGAATTTAAAGAAGCTGTCAGGAGGCAAAGTTCACAGCAACACACACTGAGCATGGTCCTGTGAGGCCTGGGGTCCTAGTGGACGAGCTGCTCCCAGTATTGCCCAGAGGCTGAAGGTTTCCCAAGACCGCTCAGTAGGCAGGAGAGCTGAGACTCAGCCCAGGCCTGCTTGGACCTCCACACGTGTGATGTAAATCTGTGCGCAGGCTACAGGGTTTTTAAAGAGGAGACGAATGTACAGGTGAATGCATGCACACTGCCACGGTGACCACAGACAATGACAAAGCCAGCTAGCTGCCTCTGATTCCCACGCCAGCCCATCACCACGCCTTGGGACACTTTGGAGGCATCTCCTTGCTGTTCTAGGCCTACATGTCCTCGCTGGTGAGATGGTCCTTGGAAGTATGAGACCCTTTAAGCCCTAGTTTGACATGTCAGTTCACCAGTGAAGACATGGGCTCCGGAGCAGGACTACATAATGCCACAGGCAATGTGGCCCAGCCAGTCTTGAGGGTCTGAGGTCCCTCAACAACATGTCCAGGGAGTTCGCTCTGCAGCCAAGCCCCCTTGACAGGGAAATGCAGGAGGCTCAAGGCTTCTCAGACCACCTTCCAAGAGGCTGAACCAAGCCAGCTCCCTGCTGGTCTCAGGCGCAGCTCGTCCTCGATGGCCACTTATGAGCAAATGAAATATTTTTAGCACAACTCCCCTATAAGCTGACAACATGCCTGCAGCACTGACATTGGCCTCCCTGTTTACATCGACTTCTCTCTCCCCGGAGTCACAGGGTACCTATGGGTATTAAAACACTGACCACCTCTGTCCAGAAAATGGGGTACTCTGGGCAAGCCCTGACCCAGTTGAAGGACAGAGGCATATTTCTAGCAGTAAAAGGTTGGAGAGAGGGGAGGGGTCAGTTAGGAAAAATTCCATGCAGAGTGCCCAGTGGTTGGAATTGCTTCTAACACTGTCATTTGATGCTAGACAAAACCCTGGTGTCTCTACAGCGTGACTTACTTCTTAGTAGCAGAGTTTCAGAATGTGACCCAGTGGTCACACAGCAAGCCTGTGTGTGTGTGTGTGTGTGCGTGCGCGCGCGCCCAGGGTGTGCACCGCACCATGGCTGTGGCTCAATAGCTCAGAGCGAGGTTGGCGCCCTTGGGGGTGGTTGCCCAGCAGGAAAGGGGCAAGACCATGGTTAAGCCTCCAGGGCACATGGTGGAATGCCATAGGGCCGCTCGAAAAGCTGGGCGTGCAGGTGCAGGCTCGGAACCCAGCCTTCTGGGAGGCTGAGGCAGGAGGATTGCAAGCTTGAGCCCAGCCTAGGCAACTGAGTTAGCTAACGAGGTCATGTTTCAAAATCAAAAGGGGTGCGGATGCAGCTCAATGCAAAGACCCTAGGTTCAGTCCCCAGTATCATAAAAGAAAAAACAGAAAAGCATATGTCATCTGGTCTGGTGGGCTTTTGATGCAGAGACATAGGTGACATAGGAGCCTATCTTAACAAGGTCAGAATGCCAGGGCCTATACGAGGGCCTATGTAGTCGAGGAGACCAGGTAGAGACATACTGAAGATCATCGCATCAGTAGCCCAGGGCATGGCGAGATGGACCCAGAGTGAGGTCAGGCGTTGGGGACAGGACTGATGGCAAGGGGTGGAATAGAACAAATGCTGGTGGAAGCCCACAGCAGGCCTGTGGTGCTCTCTGCGTGCAGATGGACAAGGGAATGCTTGATAAAGTGTGACTCCCATGTGGGATGCTAATAATATCTGCCTGTCTTGGCTGTTGTCCTGAGGGTCATATGACGTCACCAGGCATCTGAATGAGGGCGCCGAGCAGAGTCATCTTAAGGAAAGATGCGGGCCTGACTTCTCCACGGCCGACAGCAGCCTGGCGCACTCCCTCCCTCCCTCCCTCGCCACCGTCTGCTAACTAAGGAGCCAGACAGAAGGCTGACTGACTTTCGGGACGTGGGACATTATTAGTCATTCTCTGGGGCTGAGAGTGGGATCAAAGCAGATGACAATGCCCTCAGTTTAGGTGGCAGAGTCCCACCCTGTCCGCCACACGTGCTGTAGTCACAATGTCAGAGCCAGCCATCGCATTCCGGTTTAAAAATAACTGGAAATGCCCGCTTGAAATGCACAAGTGACAGGTGTGAAGCTGACGGGTGGGATCCTCGGGACGGCTTCTGACAAGAAGCCATGGTTGCGAAGCCTTCCCTGCGTAGGCACTGCCCAGGACCCCAGGCCAGCTCCCCACTGTGCAGATTGGGGAACACAGAGGTTAGGGAGCTTGCTCAAGGGTTCAGTGACAGGACCAGGGTTGAATTCCGGGGAAGCCTGGTCCTGGACTCACAATTTTAATCACACACAGCAATGATGCAGTGACAAACTGGAAGCCTTGGGGGACTTGACTCATCTAGACTGCTGTGTGCACCTGTGGAGATGCCCACACAACGCTTTGGCTCACCGGATGGGCCTTTTGGTTCTACCGAGGACAACCTTACTGGGCACGTCTGTCTGTGATGAGAAAGAGCTCCGAGGTGGAATGTGTGTGTGTGTGCTTTGGTGTGTTTATTTTTTTAAATTTATTTATTTATTTTTGTATTTTAGGGAAGGGTCAATAGGGTGTTCAGGGTCTCACTACTAGATCAGACTCGTAGTGATCCACCTGTTTACAGCCTCCCAAAAGCTGGGATTACAGGCACGTGCCACCACACCCAGTCTCAATTGCCATCTCAGCGCACCCCTGGGGCAGGGTCAGCACGGCAGGCCTGGGAATTGAACCCCAGCTTGCAGGTGCTTTAATCCTCTGAGCTATTTGGCCGGACCTCCTTAGTGTGTTATTCCTGCTTCCTTTCAGTGGAGGTTTAACTCAGGAAGTGCTCTTCCCCATAACTGTGGAGCCTTGAGGATTACTGGAGACAGGGACAGCTCTCTGAAATGAGAGGAATGACGCCCGCTGCTCTCACAGAGCTCCCGGTGACCCCCGAGGCCTGGACCAGGGGCCCTGTCTCCTTCCTCTTCCTCTTCCTCCTCCACAGCCCAGGACCTTCTTTCCCATCACTCGTTCGCTCCTTCCACTGTGATGCTCCTGTAAGCATGCTTGTTCTGGGGACCTAGGTGGCAGAGGCAAGGGGACGCTAGGTACAGACTCCCCAGGTTCAGCCAATGCAATCCCTGACCTCCAGGTGTACAGCCTCTGCTGGGCTGCCCCATCCCACAGGGAACTCACTTTACTGCTTTCCAATGGGATGTGTTCAACTTTGGGCAACTGAATTGTTGTTTTTGAGTTAAAAATAAGAAAGAATTCAAAAAGTGACCCCAAATAAAGAGGGGTTGTGCTCATGAAGATTTCTACTTTTTGATGTTAACTCTAAGCCTTGGGAAACAGACACTGCTTTGTGTCCCCCGCTGATAGTCCTTTAAGTAGCTGCAAACAGGGATTAGGTAACCTCTGCATTTCTTTCAGCCTGGACACCACCCCTCACGTTTAGTCTTCCAAGGAGACTGATCATGTTCAAAACGATTAGTTTTTCTTTTCAATCCTAGACTGAGAATATAAAGCTCATCTTAGCCTAAAAAATCTTTGAGTAGAAATTTGACCTCCTTTGCTTTAAGCTCCCCTGTCGTTCATGCAGCTCCACATCCTTGTCCCTCCAGGGAGAGCTCTAGAATCCAGACTCCTCTCTCCTCTGGCTCAAGATGCTCCTAAAACCAAGTTGTCTCCCCTGGTGCTGGTGGAGTCGAGGCTTAGGATCCCATTTCAGGGGCTGACTTCCCCACTAGGGCGGACTGCCGTAAGAGTGTTGTTGCCTCACTGCAGCCGGCTCTGAGCTTTGTGGACTGGAATTCTCCTATCCACCCCTTTTGTCATACCTTCCCAGTTCTGTGGAATTCGTGGATTTGATAAGGAGCTCTCTATGACTTCAGTCAAGTATTCACAAAATTTGTTTTAGCAGGAGAGAGTCAAGGACAAAGCCTTATCTTGGGCCTCTGGAGAGCTCCCGAAATGACAAGCTGAACAGGAATGAATTAATCAGCATGCCCCGAGCACGGTGCTTGAAGTGGTTAGAAGTCCACCTTCTGATTGTGCTATTACCTTAGCTAGAGCTCTTCACATTGCCCAAGAGGCTGTCCTAAGAACTTTATCAGGTACCTTTTGGAGATCCATGTCTGCCGGGCGCAAGCAGGTTTTCAGATCTAGTTAATGATTACAACACAGAAACACATGCCCACGGAAGGAAGGCAGGAATGTCGGAAAGCAGGCGGGCAGGCCAGGAGAAGGCAAGCCAGGAAGAAAGGAAGACAGGAACGAAGGAAAGGAAAGAAAAGAAGGTCTTGGATTGCTTCACTAGGACTGGATTTTGAAGGGTCACACTGACGCAAAACCATCGCCAGCGTTTGGTAGATTGGGGTTCAGGAGCAGCACCAGGGCAGGCCCTCAAAGGATGCCTTTGTGTCCTTTTGAAATCTGGAGCAGCTTTGCTCATTTCAATCACGTGTCAGACCTTGTCCCCCCAGCCTCCTTTTCCTAGGGGCACCAGGCCAGCACCACGGGCTCACCCAGTGGGGCTCATGGACCTGCGTCCGGGTGCTCAGAACCCTCACTTCTCTCGGCTTCCCAGTTCCGTCTACATCCTCGTTGGAGGATGAGCATGAGAGCCCTCGTCTCCAAGCCCCTTTTCTGCTCAGTGGCCAGAGGTCATGACCTCATTTCAAACTGCCAGAGGGCTCCTCTTCCCTCTCCAGAGCCCTGCGCTCACCCCTCCACCCGGGGCTGCAGACACAAAGGTCATTTCCATCTCCGCAGCTCCGGGATCGCATCGGTCTTGCGCAGCAGGTTAATTTCTTCCTCATCCTTCATGCTGTAAGTATGAATTTAAAATCCATTTTCCCCACATCTCAGTCTACTCTGGGCAGCGGCCCCTGTGACACGAGTACATGAGGACTGTTATTTGCAGTGATAGAAAAGCAAATGCAAAGCACTGTGAGCAAAACAATTTCTCAGCTTACATTATTGGGAGGCCGAGGGCAGACGGCTTCAGGAACTGTTGAGTTCAGAGCTGTGCCCAACGCCGTCACCTCCTGTGGCCCTCAGTCTCTCTGCTGCTCGCGTCGTCATGCTCGGAGGGCGTCTGCGGCCTCCTGGCTTCTGCACGCTTTGCCTTATTGTGTTTCACTTGCTGTGCCTCACTCATTTTTATTGGAAGTTGAAGGTGTGACAACCCTGAATCACCGGACAACTCTAAGGATGCTGTTTCTAACAACTCAGGCGATTGCCGGTCACTTTTAGCGATAAAGTATTAATAATCATAGCGCTGTGCAGAGTGAATCGACTATGGTATAATCATGGACTGGGAACTTCATAAAATTGGTGTAAATCACTTTATTTCATCATTCACTTCATTGTGAAGGCCAGGAAGGAAACCTGCAGTATCTCCAAGGCGTGCATGTCCTCTTCACGATGGTATAGAGCAAAATGGAAAAGATCCTTCCGGACTGTGTTAAGTAAAACACCAGGGTTAGCTCTGATTGGAGCCTTGGATCACATGTGCATCCTTGAGCCAATCGCCGACACTCTGCTCTGATTGGTTAGGAAGAGTCACGTGTCTACTGTGGGGGTGGGGTTAGAGCCAGCTGCCCTGACGCTGGAAGTGAGTGTGGGCAGGTGTAATGGTTGGTACATTGTCTCAACTTGAGAAGTTTAGAAGCTTAACTAAGTAATTCAGCAGTTCTGCACCCTGGGGTGGAAAGGACAGGCCCTCACTGCTCTAGGATGTTGTTCATTACGTCAATTTGAGAAGTTTAAAGTTCAACTAAGTGATTCAGCAGGGAGCTAGGTCCTCACTTTGTAAACATCGTCAGCCTGGGCAAGAGGAGGGCATGGGAGGTGGCGTGGAGTGCCCCACCCCCCGGGGCAGTAACTGGCTTATAGTATAAGGGAGGAAAACAGGCTTGTTCTCCCACCTTGTGCTCCACCTCCATGGCCGTGAACTGCTGCCCTCTGCCTTGTACCACCCTACCTTGGAGCCAGCCCAGTATGCACTGAAACTTGCACAAACTACGAGCTAAATAGCCCTTTCCTTCCGTAATTATAAGCATCAGGTATTTTGTCCCAGTGATGAGAGAAAATTAACTGAGACAGCAGGTTCCCAGAGAAACACATACCCTTGGTGTGGGTGCAAACGTGGGTGTAGCTACCAAGCAGCTCCCACTCTGTTCCCCTCCAAGCCCTGGAAGACACTTCAGTGCTTGCAAGGGCCTGGCGTAGGGCAAGGGCTCCATAAACATCAGGTGAATAGTTTGAAAAGCTCCTTCCTCTTTCTTTGGTGTCCTTAGTAAAACCGAGCAAAAGTGGATCCAGTGTGTATGAAAGAACTGGTCTCTCTTCTTCCTTTGGAAGCGAAAGTGCCTTAGAGGAGGCCTCTAGTCCCGGGGTTGCAAAGGAGATGGTGCCCTGGGGTAAACTCTCCATTCTCAGACTTCATCGTTGTCAGAAACATCAGGGGTTCACTGTAACACAGACCGCTGGCCCATTCAGGGGTGTGCTCTGAGAACCACGTCATGGAGGGATGACTCTGATGCCAAGATCAGGGGCAGAGAGAGGCGGGGAGGAGTGTCAGGTGCAAGGACCACGTAAGAGGCCACCAGTATGAGGCTGAAATTCAGGGGGAAGGGGAGAGGGCCATGGCGGGCGGTGGGAGTGAACAAAAGGGGAAAAATAAGACAGTGAAAGCCACATTGTCGTCAGTCCTTCCTGACCTGGCCCTTGCACTTTAGATGTGTTCACTTAGCCTGTCCCTGCCACTTTCTGCAGCCATTCTGAAAGTCCTCTTTCTTGAGTCTTTACTCATGAGGTATGATCAAAAACATGGTGAAGGGTGCTGCTGCGAGCCATCTGACGGAGAGATGGCTGTGCACACATTTAGGTGTGTCATCAATCTTCTGGGTACCATGGACTGACAAGTCAAAATGACCGTAGAAGGTGAGGGTGAGGAAGATTTGAGAGGTGGATGCCAACTTGTCTTTAACGTAATACTTCTAAAAAAAATTTAAACATTCACTGCATCTTTGAATTGTGTTTTGTGTCTTGTATCTGTTAGGTTGGGATAGGTTCGGCTACAGGCATCAGAAAACAAGTTCTGAGTGGGTCTGAAATGTAAAGTGCATGTCCCATTCCCCTGGCCTACTTCTATGATGATGTGACCATCAGTAAGCACCGCAAGCAGCAGGGACACCCTCTCCACAGTGCTAGGTTGGAGGTTTCATTTTGCAGGATGTGGAGGGGCCGTAGAGGTCGGCCTGAGCTGCCGTATGGACGCAAGAGGAAACCCCTGGGTGTCAGCCGGTGTTGTTCTGGGATGGCTGCATGTGAGGACCAGGAGCGAGGCGACAGGCACGGGACAGCTCCCCCGAGGCACCTCGGCCTGCAGGCTGAGCTCTTCCACATGGCTCAGCACGCCATCTGGAAAGCCACCTCTGCAAGCTGCCCCTGTCCTTGAGTGGCTGCTGACTGCGAGTTTGCTCTGTCCCTCTGCTTTATGCTTGCTGTGGCCTCCTCACTACTGTGGGATGGTCCGTGGCTGTCAGCTCTGTCCCTAGCAGCAAACCAGAAGCGCCTGACCTCGGCTCAAGGGAGGTGTAACGTCAATGGTTTTTCTCTTACCTGGGAACTAGAGGTCTCTTTGGAGGAGCCCCTCTCTACCCATAGATGACCTCAAGGATCTGTAAGTGGCCTAAGACTGCTGACTCAACCCAGCTGTCAGGGCCCATTCATATTATTATCTGTGTTCTGGAATTGGGCAACTAGAGGATTAATGGATTGAGAGAAGGACAGGAGATGGGAGGATGGTTGGCATTGGGGACAGCCACATAGTCTGGGTGCAGAGAGGCTTGAAGCAGGCAGGGCCTGAGAGCATTGTGTGGTGGCTTGGGCAGGTTAGCGCTTCACTTGCAGGTCTGGAAAGGGACATGGAGGGGCTGGGGGTCCTGCTGTGTAAAGCCCCAGGAGCCAGATTGTCACTCCGGCAGATCAGCACACAGCAGGCATACACCAAGCCCTGCCCTCCTCTTTCGCCTTCCTGATTTGTGCCCTTAATTTCGATCTCTGATACTCCTGGTCCCCCACAAGGCTGGCAGACTGCTCCACCATAAAAACCAAGGATAGGAAACAGAAAGATTGCCCATTCTTTCTTCTTGATGAACTAAAAATCCCATGATCCTTAAGGAAGGGATCTCCGGAGCACAACACTGCCTGGGGTTTCCATCAGTGGACCCTGCACACCGGGACCCTTGTGTCTGTGAGCAGAAGCACACCAGCAATGCTCACAATGAAAGGTGTCTACACCACGTGTGGACATGGTGTGGAGGTGAAAGGTCGCCCTCCCCGCCAAGGTTCCAGCCTGGGATCCCCAGTAGCTCCAAGTGTCAACTTGGAATCCACTTCCTTATGAAGGGTGGGATGAGCTGGATGTGGTGGTGTGTGCCTGAAAGCGCAGTGCTCTGGGACGCTGGGGCAGGAGGATCAAAAGTTTGCGCTCTCTCTGGGCAGTTTAGTGACTTAGGAGATCCTATCTCAAAATAAAATAAAAATAAAAATAAAAACATGTGGATGTAGCCCAGTGTGATAGCCATGAGTTTGAGCCCTTGTACTGCCAAAGGGGACAGAGGGAACTTAATAAATAATACCGGGAGCATTGTCCAGTTTCTAGGATAGTAAAGATATAAAACACACAAATCACAAAATCCCCAACCTTAGCACAGCAGGAGCTGCCTTCTGGCTGCTTCTATCCTTTATTCTTTTCCCTCCACCCACCTCTCTTGCCCACATGCGAGGGTGGTTAAAGACACAGTGTCATTTGTACAGATCAAGCTCTCTTCTTGTAAGTTTCCAGTTAAACATTCTTTTGTAGCTGACACCTATTAATAATTTAAAGTGCCTGCTCCTTTGAACAATGATCAAAATTAAGCTATTACCCACAGGGGGATATTTACATACAGTTAGTCGGCAGCTACTTAATAGCCTTTTCCACTCAAGATTTCTTGTGACCCTCACATATCATTACTAAGCAGGAGGATACTTGGTTATTCTATGATTTTTTTCCCCTTCTGTATATTGGATAAATGGCCACTGGGAATCACTTAGGAAGTAAATAAGGTAATTCTTTCTGATTTCTGCAGGCTGCTGGAGTTACAGGAGAAGGGCAATTACTTTTAGATCCTTCTACATGCAATTTACCAATAAGCCACAGAATGCAGAAACACGTAATTAGTAATTGCTGTTGCATGTAGTGTGATTCAGGGCTTACCCAGTTAGTCCATGGGCTTATAATCTAGAGCAGAAAATGAAGTGAATTTAGCACACACAGAAAGCCCTGGTATATTTGAAGGCAGTTGTGATGATTAATTTAACTGATGTTTATTGAGACTGTGGTACAACGACTCTTACCTCCAGCCTCTCACCACTTGCCCACCCCAAGGCGGATGGGAATTTGTCTCCTTGCCTGCCGGATAACACTGGCTAATGGCTAAGCCAGACCTGAATCGGAAGTCCAGGCTCTAGAGACAACCTGTTCATGACACCACGACATTGCTTAACCCACACTGACAGGAAAAGTGCCTGTACCTCTAGGTCTCAGACGCACGCAGGAAGAGAAGAAAAAACAGTGGATGTGAAACAGCAGCCTAATTCTGAGAGGTAAATGCTGGATATGTACGGATGTTATCTTCTTTCTAATAGTGTTATAGTTTACATCTAGATGTCCCACAAAAGCCTCAGACATCTATAGGTGTGGCTTGTGGAAGCAGTGTGGGTCATGGGTGTGTGATATTGGGTTACGGGTGTAGGATAACTGGATTCAGTCACTGATTAGTTTAGTGTAGTTCTGAGAGTGGATGGAGAGAAAACCTCCCCTGCGTGTGAGCGCCACCAATCAGTAGGCTTAGAGTGTGGCAGGAATAAAAGGGAAGGGAAGGCCTGTCTGCCGGCTGCTTCCCGTCTTCCCTGCCATGGACAGGACGATCTCTCCTCTGTGATGCCCTCTGCCATGGTGCCCTGGCTAGAGCTTGGCCAACTGTGGACTGAAACATTTTCAAAATGTGAACCACAATAAATCTTTCCTCTTTTAACTTGCAGATGTTGAGTATTTTGTCTCAGCAGTGAAAAGTAACCAAGACACGAGATATTATTGTGCCCATTTACATCTGAGAGAAAATAAAGGTTCAATAGATTTATGTTACTAGGCCAGGATTGCTCGGAGTAAGGTGGCAAGCTGTATGTGACTGTAGACAAATGTAACTTCAATGGCAACCGTCTCTCCCTCATGCCGAGGACTTATTTTGGTAGAGAGGATTTAAAGTGACTTCCTTTCACGTAGAAATTTCAATTTTAAGAATTCATTCAGAAAAGGGTAATCAAAAAATTGCAGCTAAGAGTTTATACCAGGGGCTGGCAAGATAGCTCTGCAGTCTAAAGTGCCCGCCTAGGTAAGCTTAGGCAGGTACAGGGGACCAAGGTTCAATCCCTGGCACCATTTGTCATGCCAGCCCTACCCTCAGGGTGGGCTGAACTAGCCTCCCCCCCAAAAAGGGTTTATACCAGTAAGTCTCAAAATAGATACCATTTATAATAGCAAAACCTGGGGAAGGACTTAAAACATGCAATGATGTAATTAATACCAGAGGAACTGAAAACTATAAAAATAGTGCTGTGAAACAATTCAATGAAGAGGTTTTTTTTAATGTACAGTATCTACAGGGTCTCACTACACATATCAAGCTCATAGTGATACTCCTGTTTTCAGCCTCCCAAGTGCTGAGATTAGAGGCATGCACCACCACACCCAGTCTCAACACGTCTCAGCATGCCCCAGGGGTTGGGGCCTGCATGGCATGTCAAGGATTGAACCCTGGTCCCTGAGCCTGCCTAAGCAGGCGCTTTAGTATGCTCAGCTATCTGGCCAGCCCCCTTTTTTCTAACAGCAGAATATGTTTATTGTGGGAAAGATAGCTCTTATCCTAGAGAAGGACAGAAGGGAGACCCTTAGCAGGTTGCCTAAGGAATAATGAAGAGTTTTTAATAGCAGAAAAGAGCCTTAAATCCTAATGAGGCAAGATTCCTCCCAAAAGTAATACTGATGGAAAATAAAATAATATATATGGAAAGAATATTCAGACTGTGACAGTTTACCTGTGATACAAGTCACATACCTGAATTTCACCCTTTAATGTGTGATACTCATGCATGTTACTGTATTCACACAAAAGTATTTCTTTTATCACTATCAGAATTTATAACCCTATGTCCACTACAGTAATTCGTCTCACCATCCAGACCCTAGTGAACATGGCTATATTTTCTATAGCTACGATTTTGCCTATGATGAACATTTCATATATGAATGTAAGTGTATGTTGTGTGGCTCTCCATAATTCGCATCTTTATCTTAGCAGGTTACTTTCAAGGTTCTTACATTTTATAGTACAGATCGGCATTTCATTCCTTTTGAAGGTAGAATAATATTCTATCTTCTGGATGCACTGCATTTTGAGGGTGG
>PVKN010026118.1:0-13914 GCA_004027915.1 Capromys pilorides
AATACAAGGATATCATCTATCACAACTCTTATTCAATGTAAGTTTGGACTCCTTAGCTAGAGCCATTAGATAACAGAGAAGATTAAAAACAATAAGAGTAGGTGAAGAAGAAGTTAAAGTATCATTATTCTCAGATGACTTGATATTTTACTTGGAAAATCAAAAGAACCCCCCCACAAAGCTTGTAAAATTAATTTAAAAATCCAGTAACATAACAGTAAATGAAATCAATAATCCAAAATCAATTACATTTATTATCTCAGGTAATAATCTCAGTGACAGAGAAGTAAGAGAAACAGTAGCATCCAAAAAAGTGAAATACATAGAAATTAATTTAACAAAGAAAATAAAAGATTTCTATAATGAGAATTACAATCCTTTGAAAAAAAGAGATTGAAGAAGATTGCAGACAAAGGAAAGATATTCACTGCTCCTGGATAGGAAGAACCAACATTATGAAAATGGCCATACTCCCAAAACTGCTATACAGATTTAAAGCAATCCCTGTCAAAATGCCATGAACATCTCCACAGAAATAGAGAAAACACTCCTAAAATTTATTCGGAGCCAAAAAAGATTTAGAATAGTAAAAGAAATCTTGGGGAACAAAGGCAGGGTAGGAGACATTATAATCCTTGACCTGAAAATATACTGCAAAGCTACTGTGATGAAATCAGCATGATAGTGTCAAAAAAAAAAAAAAAAAAAAAAAAAAAAAAAAAAAAAAAAAAAAAAAAAAAAAAAAAAAAAAAAAAAAAAAAAAAAAAAAAAAAAAAAAAAAAAAAAAAAAAAAACAGATCTGAAGATCAGTGGAACAGATTAGAAAATGCAGATACAACTACAAACATGCTCAGTCATCTTTGAAAAAAAAATGGGGAGGGGCTAAACTTTTTCACTGGAAGAAAGATAGCCTTTTTAACAAATGGTGCTGGAAAAACTGGCTTTTGACATGCTGTAAATTAAAGCTAGATCCAGGTCTATTGCCATCTACTAAAGTCAGAAAGGATTAAAGATCTAAACATTGAAACAGAAATACAAGATCACTGGAAGTGAAATTACGTAAAAATATCGAAGACTTAGGGGTAGGCAGAGAGTTCATGGACAAAAATGAAATGGCACAGGAAATACTCCAAAGAATCAACACCTGGGATCTCATATTATTGAGAAGATTCTCCACATCAAGAGAGAGCATCAACAGAGTGAAAAGACAACCCACAAACTGGGAAAAAATTTTAATCCACAATCACTCTTCTACCTAGAATATATAAGAAGTAAAAATCTAGGTCCCCAAAACTTAAACACTCAGTCCAAAATGGGCATCTGAGATGAATACACACTTCTCAGAAGGAGAAATGCAACTGGTAAGTGAACAGGTGAAAGAATATTCCACAGCACTGGCCTTTTGAGAAATGCAAATTAAAACCACACTGAGATAACATCTCATCCCAGAAAGAAAGGCTGTCATAAAGAAATTAACTAATAACACATGCTGGAGAGGCTGTGCAGACAAATAAATCTTTCTTCATTGTTTTTGGGAATGTAGACTGGTACAATCACTATGGAAATCCATGTGTAGATTCTTCAAAAAATATGAATGGAAACCATTCGATCCTGCTATTCCTTTTCTGGATATTTTCCCAAAAGAACTAAAAATATACCACAGTGATATATGTGCACACATGTTTATAGAAGCACAATTTGCCATAGCCAAATCTTGGAAACAACCAAAATGGCCATCACCTGAAGAATGGAAAAGATGGGATAATTTTGTAACGTATTATTCTGCTACGAAGAAATACAAACTTGGGGACTTTTATGTAAGTGGATGCTATTAGAGGCTATATTTATAAGTGAAATAAATCAGACACAAATGTAAATATCATTTTGTCAATCTAGTGTAAGCACGTGAAGGTATAAATAAATTTAATTTTAATTTATTTATTTAGTTAGTTAGTTAGTTAGTTAGTTATTGCTAGTTACATGGTGATTTGATCACAGTACCTTTGTAGTATAATTTCAGGTCAGGGATTATGATGCCTCCTGCCTTTCCTTTGTTGCCCAGAATTGCTTCTGATATTCTAATCTTTTAGGGTTTCAGATAAATTTTAAGTATGTTTTATCTAGATCTGTGAGGTAAACTAGTGGTATGTTAATTGAGATTGTATTGAACCTGTATAATAATTTTGGAGCATGATTATTTTCACAATATTAGTTCTTCCTAACCAGGAGAAACGAATCTTCCCATTTTCTGAAATCTTCTCTAATTTCTTTTCTTAGAGTACTATAATTTTCATTGTATAATATTTTTATTCCTTTTGAGACACTGATTCTTAAATATTTCATTTATTTGGATGTTATTATGAAAGGTATGGTTCCACTTTTAAATTCTCTCTCGATGTTTTTGTTGTTGGTAACAAAAATACTATTGAGTTATGAGTATTTTTATATCCTGCTATACTACTAAATCTGGTTATTAAATCTACAAGTCTCTTAGTAGAGTTTTGGGTCTTCTATGTAGAGTACGATGTCATTATCAAATAATGGATAACTTCACTTCTTCCTTTCCAATCACTATTCATTTTATTTTTCCCTCTTGTCTAATTTCTATGGCTAATGTTTCTAGCACCATACTGAATTGGAGTGGTGCCAGTGGATATCCTTGTCTTGTTTCTGATTTTAATGTGAAGGCTTTTACTTTTTTCCATTTAGTATGAGGTGGGCTGTTGTTTTGTCATAGATGATTTTTATCAAGGTAAAGATGATGTTTTCTGATTTTCCGTAGTTTTTATCCTGAATGAATGTTGGACATTGTTAATAGGTTCTTTTTGCATCTATTGTGATGATCATGTAGATTTTGGTTTTGTCTCTATTGATGTAGTGCATTATATTTATGAATTTGTGATGTTGAACCATTCCTGCATTCTTGAAATGAATCCCTCTTGAAAATCATGCATAAACTTTTTGATAATTTGCTGCATGTTGTTTGCTAGTATTTTATTGAGGATTTTGTGTCTATGCTCATTAGGGAGATTGGCCCATAGTTCTCTTTCTTGTTGGGCTTTTCTCTGCTATTGTATTTTTATATAACAGAACAACTCTTGCCTCCAGGAGAATTGCTTCCCTTTCAATTTCATTGATGAGTTTGAGAAGAATTGGCATTAAATCTTCTGTAAATTTCTTGTAGTATTCAACTATGAACCCACCAGGACTTGGGATTTTCTTTGTTGGTAGGGCTTTTACTACATTTTCAATTTCGTTTAGGGTACATTTTTGGCTTAAGATTCTTTGGCAAGTATTACTATTCTCTTGGCTGACAGCACCCACCTCTCTCATTTCCATTCAGTAAAATGATGAAGAACTCTAGTGAAGTAAAGTATGGTCTCTGAGTTGTGAGGCTCCTAAACACAAGTTGTACATGAAAATAATACTTAATCAGAGGACTAAAAGTGTTTCCTGATTTAGATTTTCATTGAGTGACTTGATCTCTGCATAATACCAAAAATGTTTAATTTTTCATCTCTAATGATTTAAAATTTAATGAACATGGTACGATTATATCAGAATCAAATCATTTACCAGAAATATTCTGAGATATTTAAAAATATTTCATATACTAGTTAAGAAATGAGCATAACACTCTCAATCATTCAACAAAAGGATTCCACTCAGAGACATGAATTGAATGACTGACTCAATTCAGAGCCATTAATCCTCATGAGTCTGTCAACAAAAATGAACAGATAATGAACATTCTCAAAGTGTTTGTTACCTGCCTAGTATATGATATGAAATATAGAATGAATAACATATTGTTTTTCCTAATAAAAACTTAGAATTTAGAGAATAAAAAGTTAAGTGTAATAAATACTCTCTGTCTTGGTTGACATTACATATCTGTAGTCCCTGGACTTTTACTACCTGAAGCAGGAGGATCCAATTTTCAAGTGGAATGCGGACAATTTAGTAATGTAATGAGACACTGTTTCAAGATTTTAAAAAAAATGGGCAACTGAAATGCATAATCACTTCTCACAGGATATACAAATGGCCAGTAAGTAAATGTAAGAATGTTCAACATCTCTGGCCATTAAGAAATTGAAATTTAAAGAACACAGAATCCATTCCATCTTACTCCAGAAAGAATGGTCATCATTAAGAAATTCAGTCAGTAAAAAAACAAAACCAAAAAAATGAAAAATCCAATGACTTCTCCTATGGGAAAATGTGGTCTTCTCCATTGTTGGTACTACGACTACCATGAAAATTAATATGGAAATTCATCAAAAATACTGAAACTAGAAATTGTGTTCAACCAGGTACTGCCTTAGTAGTTGATTTCCTAAGAGTTAAACTTATCACGTTACCGTGATACATGTATAGCCATTTATGGCTCCGTAAATCATACTATCTAAATCTTGGAAGCAGCTTATATTTCCATCAACTATGTGATGAATGAATTAAAAAAGATGGCACTTACAAACAATGGAGTACTAAGGTGCCATAAAGAAGAATAGACTTAAGGCATTTGTAGGAAAATGGACGCACCATGAGATCATTTTTTAATGAAATAAATTAGACTCAAAAACTTAAATATTGAAATATTTACATGAGAAACACGAAATATACATGAAGAGCAAAATAAAAGGTAGATAATAGGAAATAAGGAAATAGGTCTTTTGGAAAAGAAAAGGGCACCAAGAGATGGAGCAGGAGGGAAAGGAAGAAGAGGAAAGGAAAGAAAAAAGGAATTAAGATATATTATTGTACACAAGCTAATCCTCACAAGGAGTGTGGTCATTATATTCTATAAACAGGTACTAATAAAGAAATAAAAAAGGAAAAAAATTAGAAATGAAAAAGGCTGGGATTATAGCTTAGAGTCAAGGCTCAAATTCAATCTCCAATAACATTTTCAAAATAAAAGCAAAATCCTAACAAGCTGATAATTTGATATCTACTGTATCATTAAGATGGAATTAATATTGTGAAAGATTTTGCAGACCTACAGTAACAATTAATGCAAACAAAGCCAACAGAGTGATATCAATATAGGGAACACAGATATATTATTATCGACTCTAAGATATATTGCTATTAGTTTTTCCCACCAAACGGCCAACAGGAGCCACGATAACCTTGCCATCATCTCTTGGTTGAAGGAATGGGCTTATCATTCCTTCCTTCTTCCTGCCAAAGAAAATGTCCATGAGACTTGCTTACACAGAAGGACAATTCTATCCCAGCAGCTTCTGAACATGTCTTGTGTTAATGTTGATTGAGAAAATGAAAGAAAGCACCCTGCACTGCCTGTGGCACAAGCAGTGAAGCTCGGACACTTGATGCCAAGTGCAGTGGAATAGTTACAGTCACCAGGTGAGCACATCTCCTCTGCAAGGTTTCATTGCATCGTGGTTCATCTGATACAAGAATGTGCTGCAATGACAACTGGAAGGAAAGATATTCTAGGAAATTATTTTTTTTACTGATGAACAAGACAAAGAATCATTATTATGACTTAGATAACCTACATGATCACAAAAAATACTTTCAGAATAAAAGGCTGCATATGTAACTTTAGATGAAAGAGTATGGAGCAAATGTGATTTAGAGGAAAATGCTTTTGCTGGCAACACACACACACACCTTGGGATTCCCCTCAAAATGGAGATAAATGCATAAAATATACTGTCACTGTCACAGTGAAAGAATTTTGTCCATTTTATCTTTATATTTTAAGTGTGACTGTCAAACATGCTTGAACTGGATTTGTTATTTTTTTATTTGCTTGAGAGACCATCTGCTACCTTCCCTCTTTAAAGACATGCTATCTCACACCATGGATTTCCAGTTAGCTGGGATGCTGCATCAGGCTCAAGCCCCTTCTAAAAAGACAATTACACAACTGCCAATATCAGTTGCCAAGAGCAAAAGCAATCCCTAGGATTGAAGAACTTACCATGCCTGTAAATCCTAGAAAGTTTATAGTTTCTTAAATTAGCCAAACTATACAGGAAATACTTTCTCTATTAACCTAAAAATTATTGACTTAAAATATACAAGAAAGCAGCTTTTCCTCTCAAGTATACTTTAAAATTTTGTTGAATGGCTTTAGCAAAGTATATTTTTTAAATGCTAACTGATAAGGATTATGTTCAGAATTAACAAACAATAGCTGAGAGCCAGTGAGATAGCATGCTAGTGTTAACATGAGTCAAGCACTCTTTAATATAACTTTTTGTAATTAAATTTCATTCCTCTTTATTGTTGTATTTACAGAGATTATGGTACCTGAAGATATTCATATATTTTGTCAGTTGCTTTGTAATTATATTAAACATTGTCCATTTATTCAAATTCAAGATTATGGAAGTGTATGAGTACCAGGCAAGCAGAATGGAGCTTTCACATTGAAGCTTTTCGATTTGGTGTTGTAATTTTCACCTACCCATTCACTTGCTTGCTTGTAGTATGTCCCATTTCATTACATTTCCCCAAACTTCAGTGTTTGCCTCCTCACCATGTCAAATTTCATTTTGGCCCATGCAATCCTTATTTAATTTCAAGGCTTTATTCGAAATAAAAATTACCAAAGTAACTATCATAAATATGTTATTTATATTACATATATTATTTATTATGTAATGTACACATTATATAATATATATTATATATATTTATATTATCTTTATGCAGGGTCTCACGATGCAGCCCAGACTTGTAGTGGTCCTTCTGTCTTCAAGCCTCCCAGCGTGCACCACCACACCTGGACTTGTTTGCTGGCTCAGTCTCCCCAGGGGCAGGACCGGCACAGCATGTTTAGCCAAGGATTGAACCCTGGTTCCTGTGCCTACCTAAGCAGGTGCTCACTTCACTGAGCTTCCTCACTAGCCCTTGAATATCACATTATTAACAACCATTTAAAAAGCAAAATTATGCTTCTGTAGTATTGGGTGGAATGGTTTTGATACTCATCTAAAATAATGTATAACTAAGTTAGTATTTGTCTTAGTTACTTTTACTCGTTGCTGTGACAAATACCTGACACTCAAAATGAAGGAAGGAAAGGTTTATTTAGCTCACAGTTGCTGAAGGTTTCAGTCCATATTCGGCTGGCCCAAGACTGAGTGGAACAGGGCAGAGGGCATCCAGTTCATGGTGGCAGAACAACCAACTCACAGGAGCAGAGAGCAACAGCTCTTTAAAAAGTCTCTTTGTACTCAGTCACTCTGACGTGGGCCCATTGCGCCCTAGGGTAGAACCAATCATACCCCAGGATGGACCCTTGATCCCGCTCTAGGGAGGAGCCAATCATATCTTAGGCAGGCCCAGGTCATGCTCCAGGGAGGAACCAATTGTAACATATAATCCTAGCGGATCATGACCCATGTCTCAAACTCTAGAAGTCCCCGCCCCATGATTGCATGAGGCTTTGGGGGGACAACTAGACATAAACCATAGCAGTATTGTACCAGGTTTTGTTTTTAAATTAGTGGCTATTAGGACAACAAAATCTGAGAGGTCAGTGAGGGCCATGAGTAAAAAACCTCCTAAGGTTATGTTTCTTCTTCAGCTGTTCATGGTGTTATTCTGTGGGATGTCAGTAACATGAAATCTGAAGTACTGGAAATGGGAATGGATTCAGTAATCCTTCACTTCTGTCATCTTAGTTAAGTTTATGAGGCAATATAAACATCTTTTATGATCAAATTCAGATTGATTTGTATTTTCAGAGACACAAATACAGATACAGAAGAATAATCACAAACATATAATGAGTTATATATGAAAAAGTCTATTTGAGGCAATCCATCTTTGCCTGAAACCCAGCTTGTCTGAGTTTTCCCCAAAATGGCACCCTTTCAATTACTCACTAAATTGATATTCATTTCTCACTGCAATTCTCACAGTTCAAACCATTTTCTAAACTCTTTGTTTGGATTTTTCTCCTGAGCCGGTTTATGTTTCAGGAAAGAAATCAAGACTTACTATGTCTTAAACCTAGATAGACACTCAGCCAACAGACTCTTACCCAACTTCATCAACTATGCTATGAGAAGAGTGAGTAGGTATTCTGTGGAATTCCTTATACTAAAAGCTACTCTCATTATAAGAACGTGGCACCTCTGAACCTGGAGAAGTAGCTCAGTGGTCTAAGTACCAGCCTGGCAAGCACACAAGAACCCAAGTTTGATCCCTAGTGCCTTATATCATACCAGCCTGGAACCCTGGGTGCTCCGTGATGGACAGAAACCAAGCATGGAGGCTCTTGCCTCTAATCCCAGTGCTGGGGAGGGTGAGACAGAAGGATCACTATGAGTCTGAACTGCATAGGAAGATCCTGTATCTAATTAATTAGTTAATTAATTAATTTTTTTCAATATGCTTGATTATTACAGGGTCTCACTATGCAGCTAGAACTCTTCTGTTTTGAGCTTTCCCAATTCTGGGATTACATGTATGCACACCAAGTCCAGACTCTGTAGCTAGCTCAGCACGTGTGGGGGTGGGGGTAGGGGCAGGACTGGAATAAAATATGACGCAGGAGATCGAATGCTGGTCCTTGCACTTTCCTAAGCCTGCCTAAGAAAGTGCTTTAGTCAGCTGAACTATTTGATCATCTCTAATAAACTTTTTAAAAAGAATTTGGCACCTCTGATTGTTTGTAAAACATCCTTTGGTTCTATTTTATCAGCTCCTGAATAGGAGGTATGTGAAATTGAAGATTTGAAGAATGACACGGGACAGATAACATACCGACTAGGCCAGAAGAAAGAGATTACCCTGTGTGATGGTTGTTTTTATGGGTGAGCCTGACTATGCTAAAGCCTGTTTAGGTATCAGGTAAAATATAACCGCATAGATGTGCCTGAAGTGATGTTGTTGGAGAGAGTAGCATTTAACAGCTGAAGGATAGAATGAATACACTGGATAAATTTGATCTTCCTTCAGCACTGAGGTTGAGCATCACCCAGTCCACTGAAGACACATATCAAGCAATAAACAGACAATGGGCAAGTTCTCTTTCTTGCTGAGCTGAGATGTAAGTCACTTATTGCCCTTAAATAACGCTGTTCCTCATCCTATAATTTTTGCAATTGGACCAAGGCTTCACTACTGAACTGTCTGGTTTCTAGGCCTGCAGACTTGGATTAGAACAGCATGAGGAATTTTCTAAGCCTCCAGCTTGCATGTGAAGACTTAGACCTCTCATCCTTCAAATCATGTGCATCAATATCTCAGAATAAATATCTGTCTACATGGCTATGTCCTATCTACACCTATGTCCATATCAGCATACGTTATCTCAGTCTTTGTGTATATCTGTCTCTACTGCTATCTTTGTCTCTTTCTCCATTTTTATCTTTATCTCCATCTTTTGATTGATTGATTGGTTGATTGATTGATTGATTGATTTTTGGTACCAGGGAATAAAATTAGGATGTTGTGCTTGCCAGGCAGGCACTGATGCTACTGAGCTATCTCACTGGCCTCACCTCTTTATTTATAACTTTTTGTTTCTTTGGAGAATTCTGATGAACATGCCCCGCACGATCTGGTGTGCAGGAAGGACTTCAGCGACACTTATCCAAATGCCAAGACAGTGCTTTGGGAACCCTCTGCTCTGATTCGTCAAGTACAAATGAAAACTAGAAAAAAAAGTCTCTTCTTCCATCAGATCTGTTCTAAACGTGTACTAACAAGCCCTACTGCAAAATGTCTGAGAGAAGCTCTGCTAAGCATGTACCTGAACACAGCTAGTGTTTGTTGTTGCAGGTGGGAAAATTTAAATGAGAAAACAATTTAAGACCTCTGCTGTTTCCTACTACAACACATGACAGGCTTCAACTCACAGAATAGTTAATTCATAAATTCCAACCCAAATAGGTGCTTTCTTCATCTTTCACTGAGAAGGCTTTTTATCCCAGGCTCATCATGGCTGGATTTATAGCTACAGACTGGTTTGTGAACACTTAGAACAAGAAAGCCCAACAACTTTCATATAAGACTTTAATTTTATTAACTTTTCTTTATTTTAGTTTACTTTATTAAAACATGTGTCCAGTATACAATGCTTACATTCCCATGGAATGTTGATATGTGTATATCACACATCTTTTATTCTTTATTCACTTTTTTCCTTTCTTTCCCTCCATTTATCTCCAGGTCCACTCCTTTTTATGCAAGCGTGTAAACATACGCTGACGTCTTTTGGGTGGAGGCGGCAAACGCATATGACGCATCCCAGTTCCCTTTTTCACCCCTTTCCCTCCTGCCCCCCCACCCGTCTCCTGTTAATCCTCTTCCCTTTTGAGAACAGTCTATTTCCCTGTTTCTTCTTCTCTTTTATTTTGTTCTTCATTTTTCCTCTCAGTTTCACATCTAAGAGAAATCATGTGATACTTCAGCTTGTATGTCTGATTTGTTCTGTTAACATTATGGTTTTGAGGTACATCTATTTTCCTATAAATGCCTTATTTATCTCTCTTTACAGCAAAATAATACTACATTGTGTACACAAGGCTTTAAAAGAATCCTCAAATTTAGCATGGCAGACTGGTTTTCATAAATGCTTTCAGATCACAAAAATAACTAAAAGAAAAGAGACAAAGAAATGTTAATGTCTTTAAGTACATAGTTATTCCAGACATGGAAAGAAATCTTTATCTAATACCTATAAAAAATATGTTGCAGAGAAGTAGTTGTCAAATATTTAGAACAATGGAAGCCCCACGAAACATTGTTGCTGATGACGTGATTTTTAATGGCAACAAAGACATTCTGTGGTAATTGTAGGGAATAAAGCATGTGACTATATAGTATGCATTGCACCATTTGTTTATGGCAGTAAACACAGTGATGTCCAGAATGAAAGTCATCAATGGCTCATACTGTCAGTAATTGAAGCACAAAACCAAAATGAATTAGCCTTAGTGCCATGTTACTGCACAGGCGTAATTTTGATATATCTGTAGTTCCTATGGACATACAGAACAAAGCTTAGAAAAACTAGCTTTCTTCTCATGTTTTCTCCAAACAATATAGACAAATGACAGATAAATGAAAGACAGAACAATGACAGAGAGACAGAGAGAGAGAGAGAGAGAGAGAGAGAGAGAAAAATAGGTATATAGCAAAGGAGAGATGAGAAGGCAGTCACCAACAGAAAGAACACAGATAGAAGAGCAATAGCAAGTTATATGCAATTCCACAAGCAAAGGACAAGACCTTTAGTACCTCCACAGGATCCCAGTGCACCCCACCCTTGAGCAATATGCTCTTCTCACTCACTTGTGCCTCCCTCACTCTTGCAGGACATTGGAACAATTTGGGAAGTCGACAGATCCTGGTGCCTGACGGCACAACTAAACAGCTACATGGAAACACTGGGGTGCCACCTGGGCAGTAGAAGGCTATGAGTCTGCAAGTGTTTCCAATATGAACTAATGGCTCTGTCCTTTTTTCTAAGCTTTGGATTCTTTTTCTTTTTTTATTTTATTAATTTGGTACAGGATTTCACTATGCAGCTCGACACTTAGTGATTCTCCAGTTTCAACCTTCCCAGCACTGAGATTACAAGAGTGCGGCACTACATTGGCCAGCATGGCATGCAGTATGGGGAATTGAATCTGGGTCCTTGCACTTGCCAGGCAAGTATTTAGACTGTGAGTTATCTCCAGAGTCCATCCCCAGCTCTACATTTGTAACCATCACAAGCTGAGTGTCAGTGAGCTCCAGTGCAGCAAGTACTTAAAGACCGGTAAATCAAAAATACACTGATTTTTTTTTTTATATAAATGAGCAGCTTCTTTTTGCAAAGATAAAGATAACAGAATTGTAGACCAGTAGCAATATTCTATGTACTAGGTTTGTTTTTCTTATAAAAAAAGTCAAATTATCCCAAAATATATTGACTCATAAATAAAAACTTCTTGCCTTGCTCGAAGAAGATGTAATGAGATGCAGATTCTAATATCAGTCTAATCTTTGAGGTTAAGAGATGAGAAGCTTCAAAATATGAACCTACAGGGATTTTTTTCTAATGCTGCAATTCAAATGCTTTGCTCTGGGTCTCTTAAATGCTTGAAAGGAAAGTGACTGTTTATGGAGAAATTATGTGCCATAAAATGTACTTGTAAAATTATAGACCAAGTAAGGGTTCTCAGAAATTCCTCTCAGACACACTATATGTACATTTTTGTTTCACTGATACTGATTGCAGTAAAATTTATTTCTCTCATCAATTAAAGAAAAACGTGTATATCTAAATTTGAAAGGTTATTTAAAAAGAAGAAAAAAATTCACCTGAGCATTAAAGAAAAAATTGATGTTTTCTTGTCACAAGGGGAAAATGGCTGCAATTATGAACAAGTCCTGTAAGGTAATAAATGAATTTTTCATAAGACATCACTTTTTTTTACTAGCAGTTATAATCATTTTCTCCTTATTGTGTTCTCCAACTTGCCAATAACATCACTTTACCATTCTTATGCAACAAGCCATGCTCCACTGTGTGGCCTAATATTTCACTTTAATATCCATTCACTTTCAATAGCTCTGGCTCTCCAAGGCTTTGCAGGTGCATTCTGTCTCTGGCGAGATGTCAGTTTAAGTGTGATGTATTATTCATCTTGGTAAAGGAAATGTAACCACTCAGTGGCAATCACGGGTATCATGAAACAGGAAATCAAGACACAGTATACAAACATCTTGAAGCCAAAAGTCATTTCGTTGGCCACTAGAGTGTGGGCTTTGTTACCAGACCTTACTTAAAGCAAAGGGCACTACTTATACATTTTTAAAGACTTCATATGACACAAATAAAAAGACATTCTGTTGCAATTACAGAATTGTACATGGTACAGAAAGGAGCAGCCACAATGCGAGCTGTTACTTCTGAAACTGACATCAGAGAGGGACATTCAGAAGCAGCCTTGCTGTAATAGATTCCTAAGTCTGTTGTCACTGTCACCAAGCTAAGTACTTCCACTAATAGATGTGAAGTGATTGTCCAGGCTCTCTTCCATACACACAAAGATGACAGGTAATTGAAGGGGCTAAAAGCACAGGCTGTTAATTCAGAATACATGAGTCAAAAATCTTTCTAGGAAGGTGGGGAAATTCTTTAACTTTCCTTTGGCCCAAGTTCTTCGTAGGATAGAACGTGTGATTGTTCAAAATACTTGCCACTCCACCCCAGGGAGAATAATATTCTCTTGTGCCACTATCTTCAGGCTTAGATGTGTGTCTAGTTTGGACCACACCTTGTCATGCTTCTGCTGTGATCTCCGCTGCTTCTGGCATACGTTTGAAAAGCAGTGCATCAAACTCTTCTCTCTACGTGGTCCTCTGGTGCAAGACTGCAGCTCAACCAACTAGACACTGTACAAACAGGAAATAAAGCACAGACATGCACTCAAGTCCAAACTGCTTTTTGCTTCTCATATAAAATTGGGATAAAATAATACTATAAGGTAGACTGTGAGGGCAGGAAAGGAGATATTGTCCATGACTTATGAAACAAGCAGCTTATGGAAAACATAAAACATTGCCTATTATAATTATTGATATTATAAAGAATCTAAGTCAAAGACAAGATTACAATGATGTTAGTATCTGTCTTTTACAAATATGATAACTTTCGCACCTTATTCACAGAAAGGCATGACTTTGGATTGTGTTTTGTTCCTCTTATGCCTATAGTTATTTCTCACCTAATTATACTAATCCATTGATTATGCTATCTGCTGGGACATGCTAAGGTTTCCAGATTTAGAAAATTAAAATATAGAATGCCCAGTTATACTGTGTATACAATCATTTCAATTGAATGTTAGGTTCTTATGATGTTTCTAATATATTTTAATTAAGAACTGTTAATGTGGGCTTGTCTTGGATAATCATTGTCCTGGTATG
>PVKN010026119.1:0-13913 GCA_004027915.1 Capromys pilorides
ACTATGCAGCTCAGGCTGGCTTTGAGCTGACTTTGTACCCCAGACTGGTCTCACACTCACAATGATCCTTGTGCCTCAGCTTCCTGAGGGCCAGCGTTACAGGCTTCTGCCACTATATCTGGCTTGAAAACTTTTTATGGTAAATGTTTGAATTTTTATTGCTTCCACTTCTCAGTCCCCTCTCCAGTCCTGGTTGGTGGCTTTGCACTAGAAGCCATCCCATATGTCAGGAGACTATTAATATATTCCTGCTGCTATCTCACCAGAGCACCACGCTGCTTTGTTGTGTGAATCAAATTCTTAAGCTAATTGCTGTGGTATTAATCTGCATTGTTCCTGGCAAGAGGCCTTAGTTATTTCTGCGGCTTGTATCATCTGTGAATCTGAAACTTTCATTTTAAAAGTTTGAATTTTGAGGTTGTCTGATGCTATGTGAATGTCTCTCAAAACCTAAATTGGGCTGAAGTCTTTCCTGTGTATTTTTATCTCGTAGGTTTTCCTGAAGTGTTGTGATTTTGCAGTTACCGTATCTATTCCTGGATGTTTTATATCAGATATATATGTCTATACCTGTATATAAAACATTTGTTTTGATAGTGAGACAAAAGTTTCTTCCATTGCAGTTCTCCATGTGAATATACTAAAACAACTTTGGGCAGATTTTCAGAGTTCCTGGGCTGAAAAAAAAGTCACAAAATCGTGAGGGAAGAAGAAAGATGTTTTTTGCTCTCTGCTTGAGAAGGGACAGAATAAAAGAATCCTCGAGAAGTGTGTCAGATAGATCTTTTCCTTTTTGTGGGAGGAAAGAGGCTGGAGCTGAAAAGAGAAGTGCCTGTGTGAGTCTGCCTTGCCACCCCGGGGCCTGGAACAGCTCTTTGTTCACTCTTGGCACGTGAGCATCTTGAAGAGTCCAGGGACGCTGGGACGGAGTGTGGCAGTGTGATCTGGGGTGGAGCACCATGCTAATTATCAGCTTTTAAGTGGGACTTCAGTGCAGTACTTTTTTGGTAACTTAATAACTGGTTCAAGCTTTGAAATACTTTCAACATTTAAAGAGATTCAAAGCAGATATGGATATGAAAATTGCATCAATCAATTGAACTCCGCGGGTCCTATCTTGGCCCCAGCAGCGTTGCTTATGGCTTGCTCCAAGTACTCGTCATTGGAAGCATTTCAAACTGGCCATATTTTTCCTATATCTAATGGGAAATGATTATAATGGGCTCATCAACTGCTTCATAAATCTGTGCATTTGTTAGCATGCACTCCCCTTCCATCTAAAACCGAAGACATGCTTCCCTGCCCACAGTGGACCATCCAGGTAATCTAACTGAATAGAAGTGCAATGTCCTGTGGACAAAGAAGAGGACCAGGAAGTGCCTGGGCCATGGTGACAAATGAGGTGTGTGGGGACAGCAAGGGGAAGGAGTGCTACCAGGGACTTGGCATGTTAAGTATGTCAACATAATGGAAAGTTTATAACGAGTGACAAGGGTTGTGAAATATATATATATATATATTTTAGAGCTCCACTTTTTGTTTTCTAATTCAGCCTAGTTTTTATTTCAAACACCTACTTCACCTCTGTAAATTCCAGAGTTGGCCACCTGGGATGGATGGGTGGATAAATATAAGAGTGGCTTGATGGCGTAGCTTGAGATGTGGGGACATGGCAGGCAGGGGCTGCCCATGTGGGTGGGGTCCAGGGAGAGGTCATTTCCTGCATTTCAGCTCAGACCTCTGATTCCTGAGGACCATACAGAGTTGTGTCTTAGGCCTAGATGCCTGGTCCCTTTGGGTCATGGTGACATCTTTGTATCTTCTAGGCCTCACTGGGACCCAAGAATGAACCCCCTCGCTCCTGCCCTGCTGTCGGTACAGGGTCTGGTCTTCTGAGCACATGCCGTGCACGCCCAAGCAGGACCCGAGCTTTCCTTTCCTTTGAGCTGCGCATCTCAGCTCTGAATCCTGCGCTCATATTCATCTAGGCTGCCATTAATTTTCTCTGTGTCTCTTTCCGTCTCTTTTGTCATCCCATGTGTATGCAATTTTTGAAAAGATAGCCTCCCTCTCCTCTCTTTTGCTTTTCAATTTTCATTCCTCTACATCAGTGATGGCAAACCTTTAGAGACCCAGTGCCAAATTACAACTGAAAACCACTTATAAATCACAGTGCTAACTCTGCAATTGAACCTGAATTCTCAGAGTTTCAGTTAGAAAAACAGCTCTACATTAACCTCTTTTGTCTAAAAGAAAATCAAAGTAACGTGTGCCACTGATTTGGTACCACTGCTCTAAAAAATTTATCTCAAGTAGAAAACTCAGTGATCTTCACATTTTCCCTTCCTCAGACTTCCGTTTTCCACATGACCTTCCCTTGAGGAAATAAGCCCAAGATGGAGCTTTAATAGGAGCGTGGGAAGCAGACAGCATAAGCAATGCAAATTGTAGATTAATATTTCAGAAATATATTGTTGCATGGAATGTAGCAATGTCAAGCATTTGGTAGTCTGCTATAGGAAGAAAATGTCTAAGCTTCTATTTGTCTGTGAGTGATGGACTATTGAAAACAATTATTGTTTCCAGACAAATGGATCATGTGCAGTTATGATCTCAACACTATAAAAAGAAAACATGTTTAGGTCTTCAGAATATCATATAAGAGAAATTTAAAATTGTTTTAAATTTAACCATCAAAATGATACAGGTCTATATTCTCACTGGTTCTCCTTTTTATTTAAATGAAAAAACAAGTCTATTTTTAAAAGATCAATTAATATGCAATAGGAGATTAGTGGCTTCTGCCTGCCATAGGGTGGAGGTTACAGCAATGTGGCACCCAAAGATCATGAGGTTTTCTGCATGAGGCCTCGCCATTCCAGATATGGCAGGAAGGCTGCAGATTTATGGGCATCTGGTCCCCCTGGTTGAGCAATTCTTTTTGGCTACAAGGGAGGTTCCTGAGCTCTTCTGAAATACCTCTCCAAGGGATGACTTTTTGAAAAGTGCTCTTCAACTCTCAGGCCAGCCTTAAGTGCATAGGAGCTGGAGGTTCATTGGATAAGTTCGCTTATTTCTAGAACTCAGAAATAGTGGAGATGCTGGTGAGAACATTTGGTCAGGAAAAGAGTGACAGTGGTTTAGGAAGTTGAGCTGTAAATTCACAATGTCATTCAGCCCGAGTTACTTTAAAAGAGCCTGGAAATTATACGTAAAGCTGTCTCTGGGTGTTTAAACACATTTTATACAAGGCAGGTTGCTGCTTGGGATTAATTAGAAAAAAGCGTAGTATGTGTCCCTTTGGCCCTGAACTGACACTGACTCTTCAGTTTTGCGACTGGCAGGGGGCAGTAGATGCCAGATAGAAGGTTTACCATTCACAAGTAAATGCTCTTTGCTTGATCTACCTCGTTCCTAAATTCATGATGGCATCTGATTTGTAATTGGTGCCAAGCCAGGTCAGGTGCCTGAGGGAAGGTGGCAGGGGAACAGAGCATGTAGGGCTCCGAGTGCCATGCTGCTGACTTTGAGTTTTGTCTGAACAGTCACTGGGCATTTGTCAGCAGGTGGATGACAAGGCCATCTGTGAGCTGTGGGCTGCGAGGCTCACCGCTTAGCAGAGTTAGTGGGACACAATGTAGGCACTTCTTTTCTCTGAAGCAGTCAGAGTTGCGAGTATGAAATATTTATTCTTCGCAGGATTTGTGCCAAGTGCTGCACCAATTAACAACTGTGCTCTTGAAAGAGCGAGATCAAACCCAGCGGGACGCGGAGGGGAGCGACATTTTACCTTTCTGCACTATATTAACGATGTCTTGGTGCGGCTGGCTGACCGAGCCTGGCGACCCACATGAAAACGGGTGAAGTCCTGAACCAAGACACTGCACTGAGGATCCACAGGCAAGGTCCAAGTCGGTGCGTGTCAGGGCCGTGGGGGACAGTCCAGAGCTGCTCCTGCTTTTGCGTTTGTGGGAAATGGGTAGACATCATCACCGTCATCTGAGATTAGGATTGCGAGTTACGAACAGGGTCTTCCTCGTGTGTGCGGTGGGGGGTGCAGGTCCTGTGGGACCCGTAAGCGGAGCTCTACCGTAGCCTGTTATCCAGCCCACCTGGAGATGCCCAGGTAGGCGGTGGCTGAAGAAAGCGTCTCCAGCAGATTGCCCGGGAGGTGAGGAGAGGCAGTGCCTTTGAAGCAGAACTCGGCCTGCGTGCAGAAATCCCGCTGAGGTAGCGTGGGAAACACACTCGCGCTTTCCAGGCCATTCCGTGCGGCCCCTGGGGGACCGCATGCAGTGCTGGGAGACCTTGACTCCGGGTGAACAGTCGGGTCTGAGAGGGGCTGCTGAGGGTGGGGAGCAGGCGGTCAGCATTCGGAAGGTGCACGTGGAGAGGCCTTACGGAAGCAGGGCGCCCCGCAGGGCACGTGGAGCCACCTGCAGGCGAGCAGCGGGAGTCTGGGCGGGAGACCCTTGAGCTGCGCGAGGGCTCCAGGCCAGCCTCAGGAAGGCCAGGACAGCGTGGACGGACGGGGCAGGAGGGGCGCAAGCAGGAGCCAGCATGGAGGACCTCAGCCGAGGGATGCGAGCGGGAGCGCGGCGTGGAGGCCCTGCCCGCGGCAGGCGTCCTCGTTCCTCCCATGCGGGAAGGACTCTCTTGTGGAACTGAGAAAATTACCTTTAGCATGAGATCAGGCCGGCAGTTTTCTAACCTCCCTCAGGGAGAGGAAAGCCCTAAGGCGAAGCGGGAGGACTCGGGACCTCCGCGAGCATCGTATTCGTGCTCCATCCCGAAGGCACAGGGCCCCGGCAGGAGCGCTGGATGTGGCGGACGTCGCAGAAGTCCTCGTCTGCTCCGGTACCACACGCTGCTCAGTCGTATTCAACACATCTGCTTTGGTGCCAGTGTGACCGCCGTCCCACAGCGGACAGCGCTCGCAGCCCGCCTCCTTCCCTCCCTGTCCGCCGGCTTCACGGCCTTGTGGAACCCACCGCGGGGTCAGCACCGCTGAAGTAGCCAGCAAGCAAACAGCAAATGCGGCCCATAAATCTCTAAGCCAAGCCCGAACCAAACACACAGAACAGCAGAAAATGGATTTTGCTCTAAATGGAAACAGGGATCAGGAGCTATCGCTCGGGATTTGGAAATGATTAAGTGCAGGACTCAGCTCTCCAGAAGATGAAGGTAAACAGCGGCGGGCGGACCTGCAGATCCTCACAGTGCTCGGCGTAATAACGTGACAGACTCGACCATGTATTGCCTTAAGCGACCTGAGCACACCTTCGGTGGAGAGCTTTCCTCAGCGCACAGGCAGCTCGATTTTGGGCTCAGCAACCAAGATCCTTTCACATTTTCTTTCTGATCGTTTCTTCACGAAATTGCTAACTCTAGTAAATATTGCCTTTTGACCAAAAAACTAGAACTAACAAGAATTTTGTTTGTTTAGAGGGCTTTTGGTATTTCCCTATAATTTTTCTTGATGGGATATGGATGTGGATTTAAAAGCAGCATGTCAGAAACCAGCCAGATAACATTTACAATTTTATTTCCAGTAATTATTCTATAATAGGGACATTTACGTTGGTGCAGAACATTGCAAGTGACAAATGTACTGTAGATGATCTGTTAAAAGTATATTAAAGGATAAAATCAGAAAGCACATGAGAAGGAGATGTGGCCTAGGCTTATAGGAACACAGAGAACTGGCCCACACCCGGGGACGCTGGCCCTCGTCCAGCCCGGGCATTGACCCCACGGCCCCTCCTTTTGGCTTCTGAGAAGGTCCATTACGACAAGCACCAACGGCTGTCTGCTCCTGGCCTCCCTGCCTAGAGTGTGCACAGCCTTCATGGTCAAAGCCAGATCCTCCTGTTCTTTCAGCGGTTTATTGTGTTTGGCTGAATAACTATTCTTTTAATAGGAAATGGCATACATGTCTGAAATAATCCATACAGAAAATTAAGGCCTTTATGTTCTAATTAACAAGTGTTATATATCTGTATTATGGTTCTCATGTGCTACAGAGAGAAAATCAACAATGTATAGATCTCTAAAGAGCTGCAAAGCAGCGCAGTGACAGCTGCTTTGGACTCATAGATGAGACGTTTGAAAAGGGCAGGGATAGGGCAGTGGAAGGAATACTTTGCTTAGCAACACACCTGTTTTCCTCTAGTTATGGACTCTGTGGGATGGGCTTCTCTAACTAGAGCTTGTCTTGCCTGCCCCTCCCCTAGGTAGGTTATGAGCAAAACTGAACGCCAACATCAAAGAGGCATGTTAGGTTTTGAAGATGTTTTACACACATATCAACAACTGCTGTATGTGTGATTCTTACCTAGAATGGTTCAAGTAACAACAACACAGTGATTCGAATGATACTGTCCACTTCTTTGTTCTTAAAATTGTAAGTATTAAGAAATATAAAGAATGATGAAATATATCGGGCCAGTGAGATAGCTCAGCAGACTAAGCACTTGCTTAGTCGAGCACAGGGGCTGGGGTTTGATCCCCAGCACCACATGCTGTGCTGGCCCCACCCCAGGGCGTGCTGAGCTATGCATCATATCTGGGAGTGGTGCTGCACACCTATAATCCCAGTGCTGGGGAGGCTGAAAACAGGAGGACAACTATGAGTTTAAGCTGCATAGTGAGATTCTGCACAAATAAACAAACAAACAACTATGGAATATCACTCTATATTCCTTTAAGAAGCTTAGGTCTAATATCTGCATACAGTTTGTTGCCTTTTACCTTGTAGATGCTTGCTTAGCCACGAGGTAGGCGGAAAATGAGCATACCAGCTGGGAAGGGTATTTTGTTTGGAGAAGTAATGAGTTTATTTTCTGGGTTTCTTCAGAGTTTCAGAGTCTTCGATACGATGCCCTTTAGTGTCTACATGTTTGCTCCTTTGGGTGTAGATTTGTCAGGTTTCATGCATGAGGAAGTAAGTGCCTAACTGCCCTTCAGGACTGAGCAGAACTGGGTCGCTGGCTGCGCTCTTGCTGTTGAGCAGCACTCCTGGTAAGATGAAGTGGGTTAGGGCTCAAGGGCTGGACGCGAGGATCCCGAGACAGTGCCAGTAAGACAAAGCCAGAGGGATGTAGAACATCAGCACAGCGCATGTCTTCCAAGTGCAGTTGTCCAGGGACATTAAAAACTAATAGTGTCGGGAGAGTGAGCTTTGTTTTTCAAACTCCACTTGACAACGATAGCTTTTATTTCTCCACAGGACGAAAGCTCCTGGCAACATTCTTCATAATGAGCTCTCTGATTTTCATGTGCTTCAAAGTTAAGAAAAAATTCTCACCAGCAAAATCAGAAGGCACTGAACGTTTTGGTCTGTGCTTTCAGGAGGCATCAGGGCAAGGTACAGCACTGTGGGTCAGTTAGAAAGCTAACCTGGGCTTTCAGTGGGATCAACACGAACCTTAAGGATGGTTTTAACCTGTGTCGTTTTCCACCATTGTGTGACAGCTTTGTGCTTTGAATATCTAATTTCTAGATTGAGTGGAAAGAGGTGCTCAGAGGGGTGCTTTTTAGTCATCGGGAAGCCATATGTATATGCGCACGATAATATTTTTGGTACCTTGCATGGAGAATTAATTTATTTAACAAGTTTTTATCAGCATTGAGCCATGTATTGGACACCGCTGCATCAGGTGCTTAAGGGCGTTTTTATCTACCATAAGGGGCTTTTGCTTTGGAGAAACAGAGAAGAAAAGGGACAGTCACAATATGTATGATCACTGACCCAACAGCGCCACCACAGTGATGGGGGTGTGGACCAATGACAGTGTGGAGGCCAGGTCCAGGCTGCAGGGGGCGCTAGAGAAGATTATTAGGCCACAAGGAGAATCCGGACGTTCAGGTGGGGAGGGATGCTATCCTAAGTACAAAGGGTTGTGCGGAACGCGCCCCTGAGTAAGAAAGGCCCGGAGCTGCCATTGGCTCAGAACAGCAGAAACGCAAGAGCGAGGGAGGAGACATGAGAGCTGAGGTGGAAGCAGCCAGACCAGAAGAGCTGGGGGAGCCCAGCCCCGAGGTTCAGCGTCGACATGACCACAGACTCGGGCAAAAGACCGGGCAGAGACGCCAACATGTCTCAGACTTAGTCCTGGGAGCTTAGTCCTGAGCTCCCAGTGCAGTCACCAAATCCGTTCACGCTCTCCGCTTCTCAGTCTGTGGCTCCACTCAGCCTCCTGCCCAAGTGTCACCTCTGGGCTTCCTTTGGCTCACAGTGAGCAACTGAGGTTAGGGAGTCAGCAGCGAAGCCCATCCGAGTCCAGGCGCCCCCGCCCCAGCCCTCCATTAGGGTGTCACACCAGGCCTTCCCACAATGCCGCTCACCGGATGTGGACGGGGAGTGCGACTCCCCTGCTGCGCCGCTGTGTCCCTGGGCCACCACTGCCAGGGGCTGGGCTGCTGTGTGCAGCTCCTCCGGCTCTTCCCTTCCTTCTTGCCTGACCACGGCCTCGCTTCCAGGTAGCTCTGTCAGCTAATGTCTACTACTGTCACGTGGATCTGCCTCGGCGGTCTTGTACATGCTGAGGACGTGCCGTCAGGCACACCTTTATTCGGAACAGCCGTAGTCGTATCTCTCAGCTGTGCTGTCCTCAGGAAGCACCTCTTTTTATCTATAGCAGAGCCTTTTCGCTTCAGTGTTCTTATTTTCTTACTGACACAGGTATATCAGCTTCCCTTTTGCTAACATTTGAATAACCTAAAAGTTGTTCCATTCAGAAAGGTGAAACATCTCATGAGATATTTAGGAGCAAGCGACCCAACATGAAGACCCGGCTGCCTCGCTGCTGTGGCCCGGATGTGCAGTCCCTGCCCGGCCTCGGCTGCTGTGAGGAGGTTAGGACGTGATGCGCTGGAGCGCAGCGGCTCTGCGTCTGCGTGGTGCTCAGCGTGTGTCTAGGCCGGCTGACTGCCTTGTGAGTTGCTGTCCCTCTCAGTCGCTTTCCTCTCATGGCGGGGCCATGATGCAAAATGCCCACAATTAAGGAAGGAAAGGTGTATTCAGCTCGCGGTTTGTGGAGGCTTCTGCCCGCACTCAGCTGGCTCCAAGGCAGAGCGGCACGCGACAGAGGGCAGCCGTTCATGGAGGCAGAGAACAGCTCCACAGCAAGAGCACGCAGGGAGGAGCAGCGTAGGTAGCCGAGAGCAGGCCCCTCGGTCTCCCTTCACTGCGCCCAGGCTGTCGGCCCCAGGGCGGGTGTGGCCCTCGCAGCCATGATCCCAGCCCTGGGTCGTGAATTGATCACACTCTCCAGAAGCCACCCCGTGGCTGCACGAGCCTGGGGGTGGGGGACACCTGGAGACAAACCACAGCACTACACTTCCAGACAAAGTGCTTTGCTCTCCATTCGGGATTCCTGGGACCTTCTGGAGGCTGTAAATGACAACTAGGAGTAGGTCACCGATCGTGTTCCCCAAGCCTCCCCTGTTCAGGGGCGGCTTCTGGAGGTGGTGCTCAGAGGGGCGCTGCACTCCCCACTGCATCAACTTCCTGATGAGATCCGAGCTGAACACGCGGTTAGGGGGCTGGCCTGGGGACGCGCCCTGCACAGGAACGTCCTTGTCCCCACTCCTCCGTGGGACGAGCAGCTGCCCTCTGCCCAGGCCCTTCTACTGCGCTCATTTATGCCGGAGCCAGCGGTGAAGAAAACCTTGCGCCACCCTGCTCAGGTTGCGGGTGATGGGAGACGGGCTGACGTGACGCACTTGGAGAAGGCGGGCGCAGAGAAGGACTTCCGAGATCACATAAGTGTCGCCAGCAGCAGCTCAAAAGGCAGGAGGTTCCGCGCCGGGAAGAGCGCTGCAGAGCTGGTGTTGCGACCCCAGAAAGCGGAGGCGTGCAGGAGCAGACCCGCGGACCCCGCTCAGGCCTCTGCTGGGCTCCTGGGCCACCGAGAGGCGCGCCAGTGCTGGTTCTGGGGAGACTCAGAAAGCCCGGGCTCTGCGGTCCCGCGGGCTGCTGACCGCTGCTCACGATTGCAGAGCCCAGGCCGAAAGCCCTGATGCTTCCTTCTGTCTCCTCCAAATCCTCCCTGCCCGGGCAAGCCAGCAGGGCTCCAGCCGGCGTCCGGAGCGCGTCTGTGGAGTCCCAGCCGCAGGACCCCAGAGCACTGTAGAACCCAGGCTGAGTGGCCAGAAATACGACAAGGACTCCTCGCCCCTTACTTTCCATCTATCTGTAGCCTTATGTCTTGAAAATGTCTCCCTTAAGCAGGGTAGAGTTGCGTTTTTTTTTTGTTGTTGTTGTTGTTTTCGGTGGCACAGGGGATTGAACTCAGGACCTTGTGTTTGCCAGGCAGGCGCTTATTTTACTGAGCTATCTCCCTTGCCCTAGAGTTGCATTTTAAAAAGTTGAGTCTGACAATTTTTGTTTATAACTGGGAGATTGTATATTTATAAGGCGAATAAATATTGCAGTTTTCTGGTTTAGGCCTGCCATCCTGCTACTTGCTTTTCATCTATCTTATTCCATTTCTTTCTTTTTTTTTTTTTTTAATTTTATTTATTTATTTGTTTGCTTATTGTGTTTGTTTGTCTCTTTATTTTATTTATTTTGTGGCTGGCTCGGCCTGCCCTGGTGGTGGGGGCTGGCGCAGCATGTGGTGCCGGGGATCGAACCGCAGTCCCTGCAGTTGCCTGAGCTTTCCTAAGCAGGCGCTTTAGACCACTGAACCATCTCGCCGGCCCCTTATTCCATTTCTTTCTCTCTGCTCTACTGACTTTTTTGGATTTACTTCTCCGCGGTGCATTTTCCTCTTCTCTTCCATGGCGCCCGCGTGTCCGTCCACAGCTCTACCAACTGCTCCATTCTCTGCGCTCTGCGCTGAGCGAGGATGTTTATGGGGAGAGCCGGGCCCAGGCTGCCTCGCCCTCTCCCAGCCCTGGGGCGGAGCAGGCAGCGCTCACCCTCCCTGGCCCTGAATTCCACTTCAGGTCCCCACCCTGCGGGCTGCTCGCACCTGCACCTCTCAGACACGCTCCCTGTCCGCTTCTGCGAAAGGCAGCTCCAGGTCTTAATCTAACTTGTGAACTTTCCTCTGCCCCCGGGCTTTCCCATTGTCCTTTTGACTCTCTTGACTCTCCAGTGTCTTCCGAAGGTTTTTTTTTCCCCTCTTAATTTTCCTTCTCCGGTTCTTAGCAGAAATGTGGCGAGTTCCCTGGTCTGTCACACCGAGTGTGGAACCTTTCTGTGGCTCGCTCTGCTAGAGTGCTACGAGTCGGGTCATGCCCCAGCACGCGCTTTCCCCCCCAAGCTGGAGTTGCGGTCCGTGTGCAGCACCTCTGTCTGCTCCTCTCTTCCCCTTCAGCGTTGCCCGCACTTCGCAGACGCGGGACTGGGGTACAGTCTGGCTCTCCTCCTCTTGACTGCAATGAGCTGCTTTGTGCTCTGTTAATCTTGCGCGGCTTCTCTCACTGTCCAGATATACGCCCAGATATTTCTTCCTTTGTATGCTTTCATCTACTGGTTTCAGATAAAATCAAACTGTTTAAAAAAATTATTTATTTGTATTTTAGGGAAGAGTCTACAGGGTGTTTGGGGTCTCACCACTAGATCAAACTCGTAGTAATCCACCTGTTTACAGCCTCCTAAGAGCTGGGATTACAGGTGCCAGCCACCATGCCCAGTCTGATTCAGCGTGCCAGGGACGCGGGATGGGGGATAGGATACCAAACCCCCAGCCCCTGTGCCTGCTTGCAGGTGCTATAATCTGCTGAGCTGTTTGGCTAGCCCAATAATCAGATTGTTTAACCACTTCCTATTCTCTATTTTTAGTTGAAAATCATTAATTATAATGCATTCTGCAATTTATGTGTTGGTACTGTGTTTTATATTTCTGCACCTGAGAATTAGATGTTGAAAATGACAGAGGTTCCTGTTTTTAAATTCACCATTCAGTATTCCTAGAATCTTGAATAGTGCTTGGCACACAGCGCGACTCAATATGCACATTTTAAGTGAAAAATTGGGTGACGGAGTCAAAAATGGGGTGCGCCATGGACTCAAGAAACAGTGAGTGAACGGTTCTGTTGGATAACTGGGTGAGTCCGGGGTGACGGTCACATTTCTGGCACAGGGACACGTTTTGTCTCTGAAGGACACACTCAGTGTTTGCTGAAGGCCGTGCACCACCCTTTGGTCTCTGGCTCCACTTCTCTGGGGTTGACACCTCCTGTCCTTGTCCTGCTGCTGTCCAGAGCCAGCATCTGCAGCGCTGTCAGGGAGGTCGGGGCCAGAGCACCTCCTGAGGGCTGTGTTCCCCGCATCCCTTGAGCTCAGACGGAATTATTGAGGTGTCCATTAAGTGAGAGAGGCATGAGTGCTGCTCATGCCATGAGAAGGGAGAGACTTCTATGGCCCAAGAGCTTGAGAAAGAGCACAGAAGAGTCGAACATGGTGCTGCTCGGCACATGTGGGCGAGGCCTGGTTGCTGAGAGGTGCGGTCTTTCCATTTGGACACAGCATGCGCATGCACATGAGCACAAGCATGGAGACAGAAACGGGAAAGTGGGATGGGTCTTGGAGGCCTCAGGCGCAGGGGGAACGGGGCGTGCAGAGCGAGCGTATTTGTGACAATGAATATGTCTTCACATTGCTGCTGAGATGGATGAATGCATCAACTTAAAGTGACATAATTTATAATAATGCAAGATTTTTATTTAAGCAATGCATGGAAAATGAAGCTGGAAAATGACTGATAGACAAACAGGCAGTTCATTCGGGCCACTTTGGTGCCCTGACGTCTTTGCAAGAGCGATACACCGCAGTAGATATACATTTATTTATTCCTAGCCTCAGTCAACATTATATTCCTCATGTGAGGTTACTCTGTCATTTTAAAAAAAATTAGCAAAGAGGATATCCACTGGGACAAAGGATGTAGCTCTTAGAGAATGACGTCCACTGCGGTTCCTTACCAGGCCACCTCTGTGTGCCCTCGCGGAGCAGGAGATGCTCTCCGTCTACTGGGGCTCCTGCCTGTGTTGCAGAGCCTAGAGGGGTGACTGGCACAGCTGCATCCAACTTGGAGGACAGACGGCGAGGACGCCCGCCTGGTGTGAGTGCGCCCGGGCTTAGCTCCTGCTCTAGCCCTGGCATCTTTGTGGCTGTGTGTCCTCAAGCTGTTGGAAGCTTCGCCTCTGACTGTGGTATTCATATGTGGTAGCAAAGACAGACTCAGCCGGATGGAATCCTTTAAGGGCCTTACGTTCTGTTGAGTGCTTCCAACTGGCCCACTTTTAGATCACTGGTGTGGATGAGGGTCTGTGCTGTGTATCAGTGGAGAGCAAGCGGCCCACGCTTACGGGTCTCTCTGCATGAGGGAAGTGGGGTGTGAGGTGGAGAGGGCACGGGCTTTGGAGACTGGCCAACCCGGCCCACCGTTTGCTGTGTGCGTGGTCCTGAGCAGTGATGGGCCCGCCTGAGGCTTGGCTGGCTATTCTAAAAATGGGTGTAGTAAATCCTTACCCAAAGCTGTGCTGTGGAAAAACAAATTGAGTAAAACCCATCTGGGCATAATTCTTGACACATAGTAAATCCTAAAAAGGACGATGTTGTTTACTGATGGAGCGTTGCTGTCCTGACTTCTGAGAAGCAGTTTGTTCTCTCTCTCTCTCTCTCTCTCTCTCTCTCTCTCTCTCTTCAAAAGTTATAGAAAATAAACTATGGCAACAGCAGCCTACGTCAAGTTGCGAGTTATCGTCCATTCACTCCTTTCTGGAACTGCAACTCTCTCCTTTGAGAATTGTGGGTCAGAGCTGGATGCAGAAGTGCGGCAGAATTCCCTGCAGCTTCCCTCAGTGTATAGCATTCCCGTTCAGTCTGAGCTGGGAACAGCGCGATGGACCAAAACAGAGTCCTTTACCAGGAGCAGCACTGCAGGAGTGGGATGGGA